>JAJSRW010000608.1:35000-55554 GCA_022414725.1 Microglena sp. YARC | reverse complement strand
GGGTGGCTCGCCGTGGGACTGTTATGAGCGATCAGAGAGAGTGTGCTCGGGTACTTCCTACAGCACTTAGGTTTGACACATTGCAACGTGAAGCTGAGTGGAGAAGGACACACTGAGTATGAATACTCTACGAACCAGAAGCAGGAGTCCTGTATATCACTTTCGGTCGATCCGCGTAGTTCGGGTGTCGGCCCGGTTGGTCACCCCCCACCACTACCATCACCACACCACATACTCAGGTTCTTCTCGCAGCTTCACCTGTAATATGGTGGCCATGATCGTTACTGAGAGTGGGGCTGGGGCAAACTCTTCGTTGACACATGCCATTGAACATAAAGAGAGACCCTGAGTATGTGATGTGTGGTTGATGCCCCCAAGCCAACTCTCTCGAGGTAGTGGTGGGGGGTGGGGTTATGTGCATTGAGGAGAGTGTGCTGGGTGCAGGCAACTTGGTTGACAACATGCAGTGAAAGCTGGAGACGAATAACTCGCAGTCGTGTGTCTCCCAGGTGATGTAGTGTGCGGGGTGGGGTTACTGTGCTATGAGAAGAGTGTGCTGGTGGCACTGTGTTGAACACATGCAGTTGAAGCTGGAGAAGACTGAAGTATATGTGTGGTGATGTCACAGTCACGTGGTGCAGAAAACCGGGGATGGGGGGTTATGTGCCATGAAGAGAGTGTTGCTGGGGCCACTGGTTGACACATGCCAGTGAAGCTGGAGAAGACTGAGTATGTGGTGTGGTTGATGGTAGGTGGTGGGGTGGGCGGTATATGCTGCTGAGAGAGTGTGCTATGCGGGGCACTGTTGACACATGCAGTGCATAGCTGGAGAAGACTGAGTATGTGATGTGGTGATAAAGGCGTAGGGGTGGGGGTGGAGGTTATGCTGCATGAGAGAGTGCTGCTGGGCGGCAACTGGTTGACACATTGCAGTTGAAGCTGGAGAGACCTGAGTTGTGTGTGGTTGATGCCGTAATGAGTGGGGGTTGGGGGTTATGTGCATGCAGCGAGAGTGTAGCTTGGGGCACTGGTTTGACACATGCAGTGAAGTGGAGAAGACCTGAGTATGTGTGTGGTGGTAGTAGTGGTGGGGGGTAGGGTTTGTGCATGAGAGAGTGCTGCTGGGGGCACTGGTTGACACATGCAGTGAAGCTGGAGAAGACTGAAGTATGCGCGGTGTTGGGTGCATGTAGTTGGTGGGGGGTGGCGGTTATGCTGCATGAGAGAGTGTTGCTGGTGGGCACTGGATTGAACATGCAGTGAAAGCTGGAGAAGAGTGAGTATGTGGGTGGTGATGGTAGTGTTGGGGTGGGGTTATGATGCAGAGGAGATTGTGCTGGGCTGGCACTGGTTACACATGCAGTGAACTGGCAGGAAGACTGTAGTATGTGATGTGCGTGATGGTAGTGGTTGAGGCTGGTGGGGTTATGTGCGATGAGAGTGTGCTGCTGGCACCTGGTTGACACACTGCCAGTGAAGCTGGAGAAGACTGAGTATGTCGTGTGCTAATGGTTCGGGTGGAGTGTGGGGGGTGGTGGTTATGTTGCCAGTAGAGAGAGGCTTGCTGGGCGCACTGGTTTGAACACATGCAGTGAAGCTGGAGAGACTTGAGTATGTGTGTGGTGATGGTAGTGGGGCGGTGGGTTATGTGCATGGCAGAGAGTGTGCTGGGGCACTGGTTGACACATGCAGTGAAGCTGGAGAAAGACTGAGGGGGTTTTATGTGTGTGGTGCATGGTAGTTGGTGGGGGCGGGGTTATGTGCATGAGAGAGCTGTGCTGGGGGCACTTGGTTGGACACATGCCACGTGAAGGCTGGAGAACCGAACTGAGTAGTGTGTAAAGCATATGTGGGCTGATTGGTCAGTGGTGGGGAGGTGGCGGTTATGGCATGAGCGAGAGTGTGCTGGGGGCACTGGTTCGACACATGCAGTTGAACTGCGAGAAGACTGAGTATGTGTGTGGTGATGGTAGTGGTGGGGGGTGGGGGTTATAGTGGCCAGACGAGAGTGTGCTGGGGCACTTGGTTTGACACATTCGTTGGTGAAGCTGCGCAGAAGACACTGAGTATGTGTGTGGTGTGGTAGTTGGTGGGGTGGCTGGGGTTATGTGCATGAGAGAGTAGGTGCCGGGGGCACTGGTTGACACATGCAGTGAAGGCTGGAGAAAGACTGAGGTATCGTGTATGGTGGGTGGTAGTGGGGGGAGGGTGGGGTCTATGTGCATGAGAGAGTGTGCTGGGGCACTGGTTTGACACATTGCAGTGAAGCTGCGAGAAGACTGAGTCATGTGACGTGGTGATTTCTGGTAGTGTCGGCTCAGGTGCCCAGGGGTTAATGTGTATGCAAGAGTGTGCCTGGGGCTGAATAGTACTGCGTTGACACATTGCAGTGAACTGGAGAAGACTGAAGTATGTGCTTGTGGTGCATGGTAGTGGTCGCCGGGCTGTGGCGGGTTATGTGCCATGAGAGAGTGTTCGCTGCGGGGCAGCTGGTGACACCATCGCAGTTGAAGCTGAGTAGAAGACTGATGGTATGTGTGTGCGTGATAGGTAGTGGTGGGGGGTGGGTTATGTAGTGCATGAAGAGAGTGTGCTCGGGGGGACCAGCTGGTTGACACATGCAGTGAAGCTGGATAAGACTGGAAGTATGTGTGGTGGTCGTAGGTAGTCGGCTGTGGGGCGTGGGTTATGTGCATGAGAAGAGTGCTGGGGGCAGCTGCGCTTGGACACATGCAGTTGAAAGCTGACGAAGAAACTGAGCTATGTGTGTGGTGATGGTAGTGGTGGCGGGTGGGGTTATGTGCATTGACAGAGAGTGTGCTGGTATCAAGTTACACGTTGGCCGGGCACTGATTGACCCACATGCAGTGAAAGCTGGAGCTAATAGACTGAAGTATCTGACCCGTGTGGTTGAATGGTAGGGTGGGGTGTGGGTTTTATGTTGCACTGAGAAGAGTGATGCTTGGGGGCACTGGTTTGACACATGCAGTGAAGCTGACGAGAAGAACTGATATGTGATGTGTGATGGTTAGTGGTGGAGGGTGCGGTTATGTGCTATGAAGAGGAGTGTGCTGGGCGGCACTGGTACCATGCAGTGTGAAAAGCTGGAGAAGACTGAGTATGTGTGTCGGTGATTGGTAGTGGTGGGGGCGATGGAGTTATGTGCATGATGAGAGTGTGCTTGGGGGTACTGGTTGACCATGTGGTGAAGCGGAGAAAGACTGCAGTATGTGTTTGGTGATGTAGTGGTGGGGGTCGGGCGTTATGCTGCATGAGAGAGTGTTGCTAGGGGCATGGTTGACACATGCATTGAAGCTGGAAGGAAGACTTGAGTATGTGTGTGGCTGATGCGTTAGTTGGTGGGGGGCTGGGGGTTGGGGAATGTGCTATGAGAGAGTGTGCTTGGGAACGGTACTGGTTGACACATGTGGTTGACAGCTGGAGAAGACTGAAGTATGTGTGTAGCGTGATGGTAGTGGTGGGGGGTGGAGCGTTATGTGCATGAGAGAGTGTGCTAGGTGGCTCTGGTTGACCACAGTTGCAGTGAAGCTGGAGAAAGACTGAAGTATGTGTGATGGTATCCGCGTAGATCGTGGGGGTTGGGCTAATGTGCTATGAGAGAGTAGATGCTGGGGCACTTAGTTCGACACATGCAGTGAGGCGCTGCGAGAAGCACCTGAGTATGTGTGGGTGATGGTAGTGTGGGTTGGTGGGGTTATGTGCATGGAGAGTGCTGCGGGGCACTGAATTGACACATGCAGTGAAGCCTGGAGAGAAGACTGAGTATGTGTGTGGTATGGTAAGTGGTGGGGGTGGGGTTATGTGCATGAGAGAGTGTGCTGGGGGCACCGTTGAACACATGCAGCTGAAGCTTGGAGAAGACCTGAGTATGTGTGGTGCCGGTGATGGTAGTGAGGTGCCGGTTGCGTGGTTATGGGCATGAGAGAGTGTCGCTGGGGGCACTGGTAGACACATGCAAGTGAAGGCTGGAAAGGACTTGAGTATGCTGTGTTGGATGATGGTAAGTGGGTGGGGGATGGGCGTAATGTGCATGAGAGGGAGTGTGCTGGCGGCAACTGGTTGACACATCGCAGTCATTGAAGCTGGAGAAGAACTGAGTATGTGTGTTGGTGATCGGTAGTGGTGGGGTGGACGGTTATGTGCATTGATGAGCAGTGTGCTGGGGCACTGCGTTGAAACACATGCAGTGGAAGCTGGAGAAGGGAACTGAGTATGTTGTGTGGTGGATGTTCAGTGGTCGGGACGGGTGGGTACGTTAGTGTGCCATTGACGCAGAGTGTGCTGGGTGGCACTGGTTGACACATCAGTGAAAGCTGGGAGCAAGGACTGGTAACATTGCTATATTACGCTTTCAATCCATGGCTGTGTGGGAATCAGGTAGTGGTGGGGGGTGGGTCCTAGTGCATTGAGAGAGTGTTAGCTGGGGAGGGACTGGTTGACAATGCAGTGAAGCTGGAGAAGACTGAGTATGCTGTGTTCTGGTGCAACTCTGGGTAGTAGGGTGGGGGGTGGGGTTGCATGAGAGAGTGTGCTGGGGGCAGGTGGTACAACATGTGGTGAAGCTCCGGAGTAAGACTGAGTCATGTGCCTGTGGTGACTGGTACGTGGTGGGGGTGGGTCTATGTGCAATGAGAGTGATGCGAAGTGGATGCTGGGCGTGGCACTCGTTTGACACATGCAGTGACAGCTGGAGAAGACTGAGTATGTGCGTGGCTGGTGGTGGCGTGCGGTGTTATTTTTTTTTTTTCTGGTATTCTGCGTGCTTTCATTCTCGGGCATTATATTTAAGCATGCAGTTTGTGGTAGTGGATTGGAGGAGCTCTGCGCGTGGGGTGAGTGGTGTAGGTAGCGGTGGCAGATCGGTGAGAATATTGTGATATGATGCCTCCAGTGATTAGTTCACACTTTATAAAACATATTTAGAAGTAATATTCCACCTTTTATGTGCTAGCCCCTTAAGTGATATTACCATTTCGTCTAAGTGGGTAGACCAAATCAATTTTTAGGGGCGCATGCAATAGACGGAGGGTTCGATTCCCCCTCTTTGTTAGCTCTTGGCCGTTGCGCGTTTTGTCAACCGCGATGGTAGCTTGCTCCAGTTGAGGTAGAAGACCGCTCCCTATACCCGCGATACGACGGGCTCCTTAAAACTCCACGCCCCACCAGGCTTATTCACCTTACCTGATCTCACCTTCAAAGGATTCAGCGATTCACTGACCAGCACCATATGTGCATCATTCATTTTCTTCTGCTTTAGGCTATTTAGACCACCCTCCTTTGGGTATCATGGTTGGGCAACAGCCCCTTATTAAGGCCCTATTTGGTGTATTCCTAAACTAGTAAACAAACATACACACAAATCATAACAACAACCACAAAGAAACATAACACACCACCATACTGCCAGGCTTCAAATTTGTTGCATAAGACTTGTGGTTGTACATGATCACACCCCGCTCGTAGTGATCGAACACCAACAAACATGCCTAACAACCCAGTATGTAAATGCGAACTACCTACAGATCTGGACTCCATGACAGAGCAGTTGTGGGCAAAAAGTTTCCAGCTTTTGAACGGCCATTGAGTTGCAAGAGAGTATTCGGAGCCGAGGACATTTCAGACCAATCAGCGGCAGCGAGTGAAATAGGCAAGCCCATCGTGGCTCCAGGTAGAGTTTGATGACAAGCAACTTGTATGGAAGAGAGTAATTAGGAGCCGATATATTCCAGCCCTCAGGGCAGCGATGAAAACCAAGCTTCGGCAAAGCCCATGTGGCTCCAGGTGAGAATTAGCCCCTTTGAGACAGCATGATATGAAAAGAGAGTATACGGAGCCAAGACATTCCAGCCATCGGGCGCTAGGGTGATGAAGAAGTGGCAAGCCCATGTGGCTCCGAGGTGAATTAGCATACCTGAACATGTACCTTGTACTGTGACCTTGTACCTACCTGTACCCTTGACCTTGTACTGTTCACCTTTGTACTTGTCACCTATGTACCGTGAACCTTGTTTTTGGACCTTGCACCTTGGCACCTTAACATTGTGCTTTGTACCTCTGTACCGTCACCTGTTGTACTTGTAGGCCTGTACCATGACCTTGGTTACTTGTACTAGCGATCTTGCATGCTTGGGCCACCTTAACATGTTTCCTTGTACCTTTGTACCGTCACCTATGTACTTGTACTTTGACCTTTGGCACATGCAACACTTAACATGCTGTCCCTATGTACCTTGTACTGACTTCTGTACCTATGTACTTGTACCTATGTACCGTTGAACTTGTAGTTGACCTTGCACCTTTGCATGAGACACATACTTGCTAAGTTGCATTGTATGGACCTAGCCAACCCCCACGTGCCCCTATGCATAGAAATCATCCTGCAGGGGTCCAGACTACGCAGGCTGTTATACAGCATTCCTCAACGCGTTTGCAACCGAGGGTATATTCAGAGGACAAGCGGTGGCAAGTCGACAGGCTAGGCCTTCATAACTGCTGCCCATATGGCCAAGATGCGCACTCCCTCGACAAGCTCTCAGGCACAGCGCCAGCAGATGGAAGACCGAAGAAACAGACTTGAGGTGAGTGACGGTGGATATTGTTTTTCATTAGCAAGCGCACCCACCTAAGATGTTTGGGCCCCATAGGGAGATCGGCCCAAACGGGAGCCCTGGAACAAGAGACAAAGGGTTGGCTTCAAGGTCATGACAAGCGGCTAGAGCCTCACCAATATGCTGCCAAATCTGGGCACGATGGACTCCTCCTACGATCGATCTCACACAGCAGCTGGCCAGCAGAAAGCGATAAAGCGACGCGACAGCGCAACGGCAAGACTTTGAGGAGATAAGGCATCTGTCTTTCAATTAGGGCAAATATAACCACTAAGATGTTTTGGTCAAGGGCTGGTCTGGGTCTAAGTCTGCCCTGCTGCCATTTGGCAGCTGGCTCCTCGACAAGCTCGTCAGCGCTGGCAAGCAAAGAGAAGTAGCGGAAGAACAGCGACTAGCAGGTAAGGCATTGTTTCCTCAGTAGGGCATTCCACCTAAGATGTTTTGGTCCAGGGCTGGCGGCCTGGGGGTCTGCCCTGCTGCCTTGAGGCAGTGGACTGTCGGCCCTGCTGCCCTTGGCGGAATGGCCTTGTCGACGAGCTATCCAAGCGCTGGCAGTCAGAGGAAGACGCGGAAGAAGTAGCTTGCGAGGGTAAGGGCATTGTTTTTCAGGAGGGCATCCACCTTAGATGTCTGTGCCTTAGGGCTGGCCTGGGCCTGGTCTGAGGTCCTGCCCTGCTGTCCCTTGGCGGTGCTCCTCTACGAGCTTCTCAAGCCCAGGCAGATTAGAGGAACAGCGATGAAGGCAGCTGAGGGTAACGGCCATTGTTTTTTTTAAGGGTATCCACCTTAGATGTCTGTGCCTAGGCCTGGGCCTGGGTCTGGGTCTGCCCTGCTGCCCTAAGCGGTGGCTCCTCTGCGAGCTCTCCAACTCAAGCAGAAGAGAAGGAGTGTAGAAGGCAGCTGGAGGTGAGACGCTTTCGATCACTGGAGCAAGCTCATGCATTTGATAACACTATGGGAGTACGGAGGGGTGCAGAGAGGTAACTTGAAGGCGGGTAACATTGTTGCCTGACCAGGTCATTCAATCCTGTGCACCCTGCGCTGTAGCTGCTGTGTGTGGGTAGAGGGGGGGGGGGTGGGGGGGGGGGGGGGGGGGCTCCTCTACAATCTCTTCAAGCCCAGGCGGCAGAGGAGAAGCATTTGAAGGCAGCTTGAGGTTAGCCATTGTTTCTAGTGCTAGGGCATACACCCTCTACACCTGACTGTATGAGGTGGGGGATTGTATGCTAGCTCTCAAGTCTGGGGCCGGGTCTTGGGGTTGGCTCCTCTACGAGCTCTTAAGCCTAGGCAGCAGAGAAGTTCCGAAGAAGGCAGCTTGAGGCAAGGCATTCATTTTCATTAGGGTATCCACCTGAACTGTCTGTGCCTAGGGCTGCTGCCTGGGTCTGGGTCTGCCCTGCTTGCCCTATGGCGGTGGCTTCCTCTACAAGCTCTCAAGTCCAGGCGGAAGAGGAGAAGCGATGAAGGCAGCTTAAGTTAAGACATTGTTTCTAGTGCTAGGGCATTACACACCCTCTACACCTGACTGTATGAGGTGGGGATTGTATGCTAGCTTCTCTAGTCTGGGGCATGGTCTTGGGGCTGGCTCCTGTATGAGCTCTCCAGCCCAGGCAGAAGAGGAGAAGCGTTGAAGGCAGCTTGATGTAAGGCATTAATTTTCATTAGGGTATCCACCTTAGCTGTCTGTGCCCAGGGCTGGGCCTGGGTCTGGGTCTGCCCTGTTGCCCTTGGCGGTGGCTCCTCTACAAGCTCTCAAGTCCAGGCGGAAGAGGAGAAGCGTTGAAGGCAGCTTAAGTTAAGACATTGTTTCTAGTGCTAGGGCATACACCCTCTACACCTGACTGTATGAGGTGGGGGATTGTATGCTAGCTCTCTAAGTCTGGGGCCGGGTCTTGGGGCTGGCTCCTGTACGAGCTCTCCAGCCCAGGCAGAAGAGGAGAAGCGTTGAAGGCAGCTTGATGTAAGGCATTAATTTTCATTAGGGTATCCACCTTAGCTGTCTGTGCCCAGGGCTGGGGCCTGGCGTCTGGGGTCTGCCCTGCTGCCCTTGGCTTGTGGCTCCTCTACAAGCTCTCAAGCCCAGGCGGCAGAGGAGGAGCGTTGAAGACAGATTGAGGTAATGCATTGTTTCCAGTGCTAGGGCATACACCTATGCACCCACATAAACACATGCAGCCCTTGGAAGTGGCTCCTCTGTGAGCTCCTGTTATTGTTGGCTCTTATACGTAGGCCATGGGCAGCCATTCTTATGAGGAGTGAAGAGAAACAAAAGTGTCCCTTTGCCACAGTGTCAATGTCCCCAAGTTGGACCTTATGCCAATGTCCCCAAATTGAACCCCAACCACAAGTTCCTTGCTATTGTCGGATCCTGTACGTAGGCCATGTGCGTCCAGTCTTATAACTTATAAGGAGTGGGCTGAGACAAAAGGGTCACTGTGCCAATGTCCCTAAGCTGAACCCCGTGTTAACTTCCTTGTTATTGTCGGCTCTTATACGTAGGCCATGGGCATCCATTCTTATGAGGAGTGAAGAGAAACAAAAGTGTCACTTTGCCACAATGTCAATGTCACCAACTTGGACCTTGTGCCAATGTCCCCAAGTTGATATCCGTGTTGACTGCCCTGTTATTGTTATTGTTATTGTCGGCTCCTGTAGTAAGCCATGTGCGTCCAGTCTTAGGACTTATAAGGAGTGGGCTGAAACAAAAGTGTGTCACCTTGTCACAGTGTCAATGTCCCCAAGTCAAACCCTGTGTTAGCTTCCCTGTTATTGTCGCCTCCTGTACGCAGGCCATGGGAGTCCATTCTTATGGAGTGGGCAGAAACATAAGTGTCCCTTTGTCACAGTGTCAATGTCCCCAAGTTTGAATCCCACCTCACCTCCCACTTTCCACTTCACCCTCCCACTCCCACTTCACCTTGAACACACTCCCAATCCCAATTCACTTCCCTGTTATAGTTGGATCCTGGAAGTAGGCCATGTGAGTCCAGTCTTATGAGGAGTGGGCAGAAACAAAAGTGTCCCTTTGCCACAGTGTCAATGTACCCTACCCTCCCACTTCACCTCCCCACTTTTCCCACTCCACCCTCCCACTTCACCCTCTCACCCCTTCACCTTCCACTTCCACCCAATCCACCCTCCCACTTCACCTCCCCCACTCCCACTTCCACTCCACCCTCCCACTTCACCTCCCCACTTTCCACTCCACCCTCCCACTTCACCCTCCCACTTCACCTTCCCACTTTCCAATCCACCCTCCCACTTCACCTCCCCACTTTACACTCCACCCTCCCACTTCACCTTCCCACTTTCCACTCCACCCTCCCACTTCACCCTCCCACTTCACCTTCCCAATTTCCAATCCACCCTCCCACTTCACCCTCCCACTTCACCTCCACACTTTCCACTCCACCCTCCCACTTCACCTTCCCACTTTCCACTCCACCCTCCCACTTCACCCTCCCCACTCCACTCTTCACCCTCCCACTTCACCTCCCACTTTCCACTCCACCTCGCCACTTCACCCTCCCACTCCCAATACACCTTGAACACACTCCCAATCCCACTTCACTTCCCTGTTATTGTTGGATCCTGTACATAGGCCATGGGCGTCCAGTCTAATGAGAAGTGGGCAGAACCAGAAGTGTCCCTTTGTCACAGTGTCAATGTCCCCAAGTTGGACCTTATGCCAATGGCCCCAAGTTGAACCCCGTTTTTTGTGTGAAAGGAAATCCCCCAGTACACAAACCAGTACACAAACCACGACACAAACCATCATATTAACCCCATCCCCGACTTCCCTGTTATTGTTGGCTATTGGACGTAGGCCATGGGAGTCCAGTCTTATGAGGAGTGGTCAGAGACAAAAGCCGAAACCAGGCGACTCCAGCAGGAGCAGTTTATGAGGTTTGTGGTGAGTTTCTGAGGTTTGTGGTGAGATTATGAGGTTTGTGGTGAGATTATGAGGTTTGTGGTGAGTGTATGAGGTGTGTGGTGAGTTTATGAGGTGTGTGGTGAGATTATGAGGTTTTGTGTGAGATTATGAGGTTTGTGGTGAGATTATGAGGTTTGTGGTGAGATAATGAGGTTTGTGGTGAGTTCATGAGGTTTGTGGTGAGTGTACGAGGTTTGTGGTGAGTTCATGAGGTAAGTGGTGAGTGCATGAGGTTAGTGGTGAGTGTATGAGGTGTGTGGTGAGTGTATGAGGTTTTGTGTGAGTTTCAGAGGTTTGTGGTGAGTTTCAGAGGTTTGTGGTGAGTGTATGAGGATGGTGGTGAGTTTCAGAGGTTTGTGGTGAGTTTATTATTATTATTAGTGTAAGGTATTACTGTAACGTATTAGTGTAAGGTATTACTGTAACGTAATACTGTAACGTAATAGTGTAAGGTATTACTGTAAGGTATAAGTGGAAGGTATTACTGTAACGAATTAGTGGAAGGTATTACTGTAACGTATTAGTGTAAGGTATTACTGTAATGTATTAGTGTAAGGTATTACTGTAACGTATTAGTGTAAGGTATTACTGTGAGGTATTACTGTAACGTATTAGTGTAAGGTATTACTTACTGTAATGCTGTTTAGTGAAGGTATTTACTGTACGTATTGGTGTAAGGTATTAGTGTAAGGTATTAGTGTAAGGTATTACTGTAACGTATTAGTGTAAGGTATTACTGTAAGGTATTACTCTAACGTATTAGTGTAAGGTATTACTGTAAGGTATTAGTGTCAAGGTATTACTGTAAGGTATTACTGTAACGTATTAGTGTAAGGTATTACTGTAAGGTATTAGTGTAAGGTATTACTGTAAGGTATAACTGTAACGTATTAGTGGTAAAGGTATTACTGTAAGTATTAGTGTGAAGGTATTACTGTAAGGTATAACTGTAACGTATTAGTGTAAGGTATTACTGTAAGGTATTAGTGTAAGGTATTACTGTAACGTATTAGTGTAAGGTATTACTGTAAGGTGTAACTGTAACGTATTAGTGTAAGGTATTACTGTAACGTATTAGTGTAAGGTATTACTGTAATGTATTAGTGTAACGTATTAGTGTAAGGTATTACTGTAAGGTATTAGTGTAAGGTATTACTGTAAGGTATAACTGTAACGTATTAGTGTAAGGTATTACTGTAACGTATAAGTGTAAGGTATTACTGTAACGTATTGGTGTAAGGTATTAGTGTAAGGTATTAGTGTAAGGTATTACTGTAACGTATTAGTGTAAGGTATTACTGTAAGGTATTACTCTAACGTATTAGTGTAAGGTATTACTGTAAGGTATTAGTGTAAGGTATTACTGAAAGGTATTACTGTAACGTATTAGTGTAAGGTATTACTGTAAGGTATTACTGTAACGTATTAGGTATTACTGTAAGGTATAGGTAACTGTAACGTATTAGTGTAAGGTATTACTGTAACGTATAAGTGTAAGGTATTACTGTAAGGTATAACTGTAACGTATTAGTGTAAGGTATTACTGTAACGTATTCGTGTAAGGTATTACTGTAACGTATTAGTGTAAGGTATTACTGTAACGTATTAGTGTAAGGTATTACTGTAACGTATTAGTGTAAGGTATTACTGTAAGGTATTAGTGTAAGATATTACTGTAACGTATTAGTGTAAGATATTACTGTAAGGTATTGCTGTAACGTATTAGTGCAAGGTATTACTGTAAGGTACTACTGTAACGTATTAGTGTAAGGTATTACTGGAAGGTATTACTGTAACGTATTAGTATAAGGTATTACTGTAACGTATTAGTGTAAGGTATTAGTGGAAGGTATTACTGTAAGGTATTACTGTAACGTATTGGTGTAAGGTATTACTGGAACGTATTAGTGTAAGGTATTACTGGAAGGTATTACTGTAACGTATTAGTGTAAGGTATTACTGTAAGGTATTAGTGTAAGGTATTACTGGAACGTATTAGTGTAAGGTATTACTGTAAGGTATTAGTGTAAGGTATTACTGTAACGTATTAGTGTAAGGTATTACTGTAACGGATTAGTGTAAGGTATTAGTGTAAGGTATTACTGTAAGGTATTACTGTAACGTATTAGTATAAGGTATTACTGTAACGTATTACTGTAACGTATTAGTGTAAGGTATTACTGTAACATATTAGCGTAAGGTATTACTGGAAGGTATTACATAACGTATTAGTGTAAGGTATTCCTGTAACGTATTAGTGTAAGGTATTACTGGAAGGTATTACTGTAACGTATTAGTGTAAGGTATTACTGTAACGTATTAGTGTAAGGTATTAGTGGAAGGTATTACTGTAACGTATTAGTGTAAGGTATTACTGTAATGTATTAGTGTAAGGTATTACTGGAAGGTATTACTGTAACGTATTAGTGTAAGGTATTAGTGTAAGGTATTAGTGTAAGGTATTAGTGGAAGGTATTACTGTAACGTATTAGTGTAAGGTTTTACTGTAACGTATTAGTGTAAGGTATTACTGTAACGTATTAGTGTAAGGTATTAGTGTAAGGTATTAGTGTAAGGTATTACCGTAACGTATTAGTGTAAGGTATTACTGTAAGGTATTACTGTAACGTATTAGTGTTAGGTATTACTGTAACGTATTAGTGTAAGGTATTACTGTAACGAATTAGTGTAAGGTATTACCGTAACGTATTAGTGTAAGGTATTACTGTAACGTGTTAGTGTAAGGTATTACTATATGGTATTACTGTAACGTATTACTGTAATGTATTAGTGTAAGGTATTACTGTAAGGTATTACTAGGTATTAGTGTGTATTAGTGTAAGGTATTACTGTAAGGTATTACTGTGTAACGTATTAGTGTAAGGTATTACTGTAACTGATTAGTGTAAGGTATTACTGTAACGTATTAGTGTAAGGTATTACTGTAAGGTATTACTGTAAGGTATTACTGTAACGTATTAGTGTAAGGTATTACTGTAACTGTAGGTATTACTGTAACGTATTAGTGTAAGGTATTACTGTAACTGTACGTAAGTGTAAGGTATTAGTGTAAGGTATTACTGTGTAAGGTATTAGTGTAAGGTATTACTGTAACGTATTAGTGTAAGGTATTACTGTAAGGTATTACGTTATTATTAGTGTAAGGTATTACTGTAACGTATTACTGTAAGTATTAGTGTAAGGTATTAGTGTAAGGTATTACTGTAAGGTATTACTGTAACGTATTAGTGTAAGGTATTACTGTAAGGTATTAGTGTAAGGTATTACTGTAACGTATTAGTGTAAGGTATTACTGTAACGTATTAGTGTAAGGTATTACTGTAAGGTATTACTGTAACGTATTAGTGTAAGGTATTACTGTGTATTACGTATTAGTGTAAGGTATTACTGTAACGTATTAGTGTAAGGTATTACTGTAACGTATTAGTGTAAGGTATTACTGTAAGGTATTAGTGTAAGGTATTACTGTAAGGTATTACTGTAACGTATTAGTGTAAGGTATTAGTGTAAGGTATTAGTGTAAGGTATTACTGTAACGTATTAGTGTAAGGTATTACTGTAACGTATTAGTGTAAGGTATTACTGTAACGTATTAGTGTAAGGTATTACTGTAAGGTATTAGTGTAAGGTATTACTGTAAGGTATTACTGTAACGTATTAGTGTAAGGTATTAGTGTAAGGTATTTGTGTAAGGTATTACTGTAACGTATTAGTGTAAGGTATTACTGTAACTGTAACGTATTAGTGTAAGGTATTACTGTAACGTATTAGTGTAAGGTATTACTGTAAGGTATTACTGTGTAAGTGTAATTACTAAGGTGTAAGGTATTACTGTAAGGTATTACTGTAACGTATTAGTGTAAGGTATAACACTAAGGTATTACAGTGTATTATGTAACGTATTAGTATAAGGTATTACTAAGGTATTGTAACGTATTACTGTAACGTATTAGTGTAAGGGATAAGTGTAAGGTATTACTGTAACGTATTACTGGAAGGTATTACTGTAATGTATTAGTGTAAGGTATTACTGTTACGTATTACTGTAACGTATTACTGGAAGGTATTACTGTAACTGTAGTTATATACTATATATGTTACTGTATACTGTTGAAGCCTCGTAGTAGTTCATTATAGCAATCTTCAGTCATATTCTCAAGTTTGATGTATGAACTAGGAACTACAAAGATTTTTGAAAAAACAAATCCAAATCATCCGCTGAATAGCTATATAGGCACACGGTGATATTAGCACACTCCGTCTTGAGGAGGACATTTTTGGTGGAGCCCCCCCTTCTGGGGGGCGGGAGTCCCCAGGGTCGCCTTGTTGTCCGTTTGTTCGTTTGTGCGCCCGACGTTTGTGCGACCAAGACGAAGCCTGGCACGTCAGCCAGCGGTCTTGTAACTAGCTGTGTTCGGTCCGCTCGATTCCCTAGCTAACACTCTCCGCCAATGTTCCGCGTTGCTTGCGATACTGCCTAGGACTTGTTATGCAGTTGATTGGAATTGTAACTCAGTTGATGGCTGGCGATTGGCTATAATTTATAATTTATAATGCCAATAAGTTGATTGGCGATTGGCTATAATTTATAATGCCAATAAGTTATAATTTATAATGCCAAGAAGTTGATTGGCGATTGGCTATAATTTATAATGCCATTTATAATGCCAATTGCATACATTATGAGAATTGCAGCTTACACAGTCACTGTCACTCCCGGACCCATGCTCATCCCCACCCCCGCCCCACCCTCTCCCCCACCCTCACTCTCTCCAAACCCCACCATCACCCTGTGCAGGCCTCACACCCACCGTCACTCCCACCCCCACCCTCTCCATTACACAATCACCGTCACTCCACTTCCCAGGAGGATGGTAAGGCCTCACCCCCACCCCACCCCACCCTCTCCCCCACCTGCACTGTCTCCAAGCCCCACCATCACCCTGTGCAGGCCTCC
Organism: Microglena sp. YARC; assembly: GCA_022414725.1. Taxonomy (NCBI): domain Eukaryota; kingdom Viridiplantae; phylum Chlorophyta; class Chlorophyceae; order Chlamydomonadales; family Chlamydomonadaceae; genus Microglena; species Microglena sp. YARC. Next base: position 40,013 of record JAJSRW010000608.1, on the reverse strand, counting down.
CACCCACCGTCACTCCACCCCCACCCTCTCCATTACACAATCACCGTCACTCCACTTCCCAGTAGGATGTAAAGACTACCATCAATTGCATGCATTTTGAAAATAATATAGAATGTAATAATCCCGGTAATAACATATTATAAATAGAATACATTCAGCTGGAACAATCACCAACACATTGCCCCTTCAAGAGGATGTTAAGACTATCGCCTACAGGCAGATTTGGCTCACCAATTATATGAATTATACAAATCATTTATTATATATTATACGTGTAATATATTAAAAATATGAATGTATATAATATTCAGCTGGAACAATCACCAACACCTTGCCCCTCCAAGAGGGTGTAGAGACTATCGTCTGCCAGCAGATTTTGCTCACCAATTATATGATGTATGGACGTATGTATGGATGTATGTATGGATGGATGGATGGATGTTGTTACATTCCAGGGGCAGGCCAAATAGGCTAAAGAAACTTGCACAACTGTGTAGGAAAGGCTTAAAAAGAAAAAGCACTGATGAGCTGTACCCTGAATTATACAAATCATGTAGAACATATTGTACCGGTAATGTATTATAAATATTAAAAGATAGCTTGGACCGTCACCAACAGTGTTTCTTTTTTCGAGGCCGCGTTGCCATTCCGTCGATTGCTATACCCCCCGGACCCCCCGATATTGGGACACGCTGCCCCCCGACCCCCCAGGCTCCACGCTTTGCGCTCCGCCATGCGATGGCTATGCAAATACCCTGAAATCAGGGTTGAGTAGTCAAAGTAGCTACTCAACCTGGACTACAGAAATCTGAAATAAAAACACTGGTCACCATTGCATTTTACATGAGGATGTCAAAACTGCTGACTACTGACTGATGATAGCCTATAATAATCATACTACTACTACTACTACTACTACTACTACTCATAACAATAATAATAAATAAATAGTGTGTCTTATAACAAGGCGTGTGGTTGCGGGGGTGGGGGCCAGCCCGTTTGCTTGCACTGGGGCCAACCACCACCAAGATAATATATTATACACATACAATATTCAACTTGGACCATCACCAAGATAATATATTATACACATACAATATTCAACTTGGACTATCACCAATGCATTTTCCAGGAGGATGTTAAAACTGCCGAATACCGACGGATAATAGCCCATAATAATAATAATAATAACAATAGTGCACTTGCATTGTATTTTCCAGGAGGATGTCAAAACTGCCGACTTCTGACGAATGACGGCCCATAATAATAACAATAGTGCACTTGCATTGTATTTTCCAGGAGGATGTGAAGACTGCCGACTACCGACGGATGATGGCCCATAATATTAATAACAATAGTGCACTTGCATTGTATTTTTCAGGAGGATGTGGAAACTGCCGAATACCGACGGATAATCGCCCATAATAATAATAATAACAATAGTGCACTTGCATTGTATTTTCCAGGAGGATGTGAAGACTGCCTTCCGACGAATGACGGCCCATAATAATAACAATAGTGCTCTTGCATTGTATGTTCCAAGAGGATGTGAAAACTGCCGACTACCGACGGATAATAGCCCATAATATTAATAACAATAGTGCACTTGCATTGTATTTTTCAGGAAGATGTGAAAACTGCCGACTACCGACGGATGATTGCCAAGGAGGAGGAGAGAAAGCGGTTGAATGATTTGGAAAGTAAATGGCCGAGCAGGGTTCATAAAGAATACCGTCCGGGGTCTTTCAGCAATCGTGAGCGGTTGGAGGAGGCCAGACGTCTATACGCACGAGGTGCTGCCTCCACCAGCCGACCTGCTTCTGTCCCAAGAAGCCAAAGTTCCAAACAGCCCCTAGTCTCCACTTCCCCAGATATCCCGCCAGGTGTGTGTCGGGTGGGGTGGGGTGGGGTGGGGACGGGGGGGGGCTGCCTCCGCCAGCTGGCCTGCTTCTGTCCCAAGAAGCCGAAGTTCCAAACAGCCCCTAGTCTCCACTTCCCCAGATATCCCGCCAGGTGTGTGTCGGGTGTGTGTGTGTGTGTGGGGGGGGGGGGGGGGGGGGGGCTGCCTCCGCCAGCTGGCCTGCTTTTGTCCCAAGAAGCCGAAGTTCCAAACAGCCCCTAGTCTCACTTCCCCAGATATCCTGCCAGGTGTGTGTCGGGGGGGGGAGGGGGGGGGGGGGGGGGGGGGGGGGGGGGGGGCTGCCTCCACCAGCCGACCTGCATCTGTCCCAAGAAGCCGAAGTTCCAAACAGTGAAGCGAGAGGGAAAGGCAAGGACCTGCTTTGTGTATGGGCCCCGTAGCCTCCTCTTCCCCAGATATCCCGCCAGGTGTGTATGAGGTGGGTGGATGGGTTGTGGAGGCTAGACGTCTTTACGCACGAGGTGCAGCCTCCGCCAGCCGACCTGCATCTGTCAGAAGAAGCCAAAGTTCTAAACAGCGAAGCAAGAGAGAAAGGCAAGGCCCTGCTTCCCCAGATATCTCGCCAGGTGTGTGTGTGGTGGGTGGGTGGGTATTTGGGGGGGGGGGAGGAGTTGCTGTCTCCACCAGCCGACCTGCATCTGTCTAAAGAAACCCAAGTTCCAAACAGTGAAGCGAGAGAGATAGGCAAGGCCCTGCTCCGTGTATGGGCCCCCCAGCCTCCTCTTCGCCAGATATCCCGCCAGAAGTGTGTGTGGTGTGTGTTTGTGTGTGTGTGTGTGTGTGTGTGTGTGGGGGGGGGGGGGGGGGGGGGGGGGTGGTCCCAAGAAGCCTAAGTTCTAAACAGCGAAGCGAGAGAGAAAGGCAAGGCCCAGCTTCGTGTATGGGCCCCCCAGCCTCCTCTTCACCAGATATCCCGCCAGAAGTGTGTGTGGTGTGTGTTTGTGTGGTGTGTGTGTGTGTGTGTGTGTGTGTGGGGGGGGGGGGGGGGGGGTCCCAAGAAGCCTTAGTTATAAACAGCGAAGCAAGAGAGGAAGGCAAGGCCCTGCTTCGTGTACATCCCCCCTAGCCTCCTCTTCCCCAGATATCCCGCCAGGTGTGTGTGTGTAGTGGTGTATGTGGGTGTGTGTGGGTGTGGGGGGTAACAGATAAAAGGTTCTTTCTGGGCAGTGAGTACTCGGGTTCTAAATTAAAAAATTGGAGAAGAGAAATCAACAGTAAGATGAGGCGAGAGAAAAGGACGAATGATTACATTAAGTCTCAGGCATCTGTGTGTATGTTTTTTGTATGTATGTTGGTACAATCCAGGGGTAGCCAAATAGGCTGAAGGGACTTTCCAAACCGTGATATCAGGAGGGGCTAAATCAAAAAAATGACTGATGAACTGAATGCCGAACAATCGGGTCCTGAGATCCATGGTTTTTATTTTAGCAACGAGCAGCAGCTTCCAGGCAGCTCCCTGGGCTCTCTCTTCATCCAAACCTAAAGGAACCAAGGCGCCTGGAAGCTGATGTCGTAAGCTTTACAGTGCTCCTGGCATCTTTGGATTTGGACCAGTGGCAGTCTCAGGGAGCTGCCTAGAAGCTGGTGTCGGTTGCCAAATAGAAATCAGTGCCTGAGTTTGTGCTACAGGCATAATTTAATTTTGCAGGTGTGGCCAGGGCGGGTGGGGGGGGGAGGGGGGTGGGGGGGGTGGGGGGGGGGGGTAGCAAGGATTGATTATTACCTTGTCCCCAACACATTGTGAGCGTACAACGGAGGACCTGATGTCCAGTGCTATTCTGATAATTGAACTTGTTCTTCTATTTGAATTGAACGTGTTCATCCATTTGAATTGAATGCGTTTATCCATTTGAATTGAACGAGTCCATCCATTTGAATTCAACGTGTTCATCCATTTGAATTCAACGTGTTCATCCAGTTAAATTCAACGTGTTCATCCATTTAAATTGAACGAGTCCATCCATTTGAATTCAACGTGTTCATCCATTTGAATTCAACGTGTTCATCCATTTGAATTCAACGTGTTCATCCATTTGAATTCAACGTGTTCATCCATTTGAATTCAACGTGTTCATCCATTTGAATTCAATGTGTTCATACATTTAAATTCAACGTGTTCATCCATTTGAATTCAACGTGTTCATCCATTTGAATTCAACGTGTTCATCCATTTGAATTCAACGTGTTCATCCAGTTAAATTCAACGTGTTCATCCATTTAAATTGAACGAGTCCATCCATTTAAATTCAACGTGTTCATCCAGTTAAATTCAACGTGTTCATCCATTTGAATTCAACGTGTTCATCCATTTGAATTCAACGTGTTCATCCATTTGAATTCAACGTGTTCATCCATTTAAATTCAACGTGTTCATCCATTTGAATTCAACGTGTTCATCCATTTGAATTCAACGTGTTCATCCATTTAAATTCAACGAGTCCATCCATTTGAATTCAACGTGTTCATCCATTTGAATTCAACGTGTTCATCCATTTGAATTCAACGTGTTCATCCATTTGAATTCAACGTGTTCATCCATTTTGAATTCAACGTGTTCATCCATTTGAATTCAACGTGTAACATGGCTCCAGCCTTTAAGGCTGCTCGCTGTCTTGGGCAAACACTAACACGGATCTATCAATGTATCGGTTGGGCAAGTCCCTTTAGTCTATTTGGCCTACCCCTGTCTATAACATACGTACATACATACATACATACATACATACATACATACATACATACATACATACATACAAACATGTATGCATACACACTCATGCTTACATACATACACACACATACACACTCTGTATCATTTCATTTAACTCCGCGGTCATTTAATGTTGCAGGTGCCAGGCAACACAGCACCTCCCCCAGTCGCAGCCCTGCTCGCAACTCCAAGCCAGGCTCAGCCAAGGGGGCAACCATATACGCAACTAAACCCCCAGGTAGGGCAGTGCTGAGACAGTGTGTGTGTGTGGGGGGGGGGGGTATGTGTGGAGGTGTGTGTGTGGGGGGGGGGAGGGGGTATGTGTGGAGGTGTGTGTGTGGGGGGGGGGGGGGGGGGGGGGGGGGGGGGGGGGTATATGTGG
>JAJSRW010000608.1:0-30000 GCA_022414725.1 Microglena sp. YARC | reverse complement strand
AGGAAGAGGGTGGGGGGTACTCTGATGGGGACTACGAAGCGGATCAGAGCGCGCTTGCCTCGGAGCAGAGCGCCAAGGCTGCAAAGCAGAGCGCCCTTGCTGCAGAGCAGAGCACCCTGGCTGCGGAACAGAGCACCCTGGCTGCAGAACAGCAAGCCCTGGCTGCAGAGCAGAGAGAGGCCGAGGCGTATGCAGAAGATGAGTACGAGGAGGAGTACGGTGAGGACTTCGACAACGAGGTGATTCTCGGGACGGAGGTCGAAATAGAGGACGAGACAGCTCCGATGCGCAGTCCTCTGGTGCTGGCCTTTGCTGAAGACTCAGAGCCCGAGGATGGGCCGACGACACCCCTGCCTGTCAATCGGCCCAGGGCCTCACGTCGGCGCGACTGTGGTGGCTTGACCGATGGACCTAGAACCCCCATGCCAGACCGGCCCTCGGGGTCACGGAGATCTGACTTAGATCAGCATGTAGGTCGAGGTGTTATTGTTGTTTTACTAGGGCCTTTCCATCAGTGGCTGTTGTGGTAGTATGATTGTTTTACCCCAACCTGACAGCTGGCCCAAGGCCTCACGATGACGCGACTGGGATGGTTTGACCAATGGACCTACAACCCCCATGCCAGACCGGCCCTTGGGGTCACGGAGATCTGACCTAGAGCAGCAAGACCTACTAGGCCCATCCAGCAGTGGCAGTTGCAGTAGCATTGTTGTTCTACTTAGAAACACTAACACTAACCCTACCGCTAACACGGATGTAAAGCAAACACTAACACTACCACGGATGTAAAGCAAACACTAACACTAACACGGCTGTAAAGCAAACACTAACACTAACACTACCACGGATGTAAAGCAAACACTAACACTAACACTACCACGGATGTAAAGCAAACACTAACACTAAGACGGATATAAAAGAAACACTAACACTACCACGGATGTAAAGCAAACACTAACATTAACACTACCACGGATGTAAAGCAAACACTAACACTAACACTACCACGGATGTAAAGCAAACACTAACACTAACACTACCACGGCTGTAAAGCAAACACTAACACTAACACTACCACGGATGTAAAGCAAACACTAACACTAACACTACCACGGATGTAAAGCAAACACAAACACTAAGACGGATATAAAAGAAACACTAACACTACCACGGATGTAAAGCAAACACTAACACTAAGACGGATATAAAAGAAACACTAACACTACCACGGATGTAAAGCAAACACTAACACTAACACGGCTGTAAAGCAAACACTAACACTAACACTACCATGGATGTAAAGCAAACACTAACACTAACACTACCACGGATGTAAAGCAAACACTAACACTAAGACGGATATAAAAGAAACACTAACACTACCACGGATGTAAAGCAAACACTAACACTAAGACGGATATAAAAGAAACACTAACACTACCACGGATGTAAAGCAAACACTAACACTAACACTACCACGGCTGTAAAGCAAACACTAACACTAACACTACCACGGATGTAAAGCAAACACTAACACTAACACTACCACGGATGTAAAGCAAACACTAACACTAAGACGGATATAAAAGAAACACTAACACTACCACGGATGTAAAGCAAACACTAACACTAAGACGGATATAAAAGAAACACTAACACTACCACGGATGTAAAGCAAACACTAACACTAACACTACCACGGATGTAAAGCAAACACTAACACTAACACTACCACGGATGTAAAGCAAACACTAACACTAACACTACCACGGATGTAAAGCAAACACTAACACTAAGACGGATATAAAAGAAACACTAACACTACCACGGATGTAAAGCAAACACTAACACTAACACTACCACGGATGTAAAGCAAACACTAACACTAACACTACCACGGATGTAAAGCAAACACTAACACTAACACTACCACGGATGTAAAGCAAACACTAACACTAAGACGGATATAAAAGAAACACTAACACTACCACGGATGTAAAGCAAACACTAACACTAACACTACCACGGATGTAAAGCAAACACTAACACTAACACTACCACGGATGTAAAGCAAACACTAACACTAACACTACCACGGATGTAAAGCAAACACTAACACTAAGACGGATATAAAAGAAACACTAACACTACCACGGATGTAAAGCAAACACTAACACTAAGACGGATATAAAAGAAACACTAACACTACCACGGATGTAAAGCAAACACTAACACTAACACTACTACGGATGTAAAGCAAACACTAACACTAACACTACCACGGATGTAAAGCAAACACTAACACTAACACTACCACGGATGTAAAGCTAACACTAACACTACCACGGCTGTAAAGCAAACACTAACACTAACACTACCACGGATGTAAAGCAAACACTAACACTAACACTACCACGGATGTAAAGCAAACACTAACACTAAGACGGATATAAAAGAAACACTAACACTACCACGGATGTAAAGCAAACACTAACACTAACACGGATTTAAAGTAAACACCATCACTAACACTAGCACTAACACGGATGTAAAGCAGACACTAACCCTGATATTTTGTAGTACTATCGTCCCCCACCCCGCCACGCCACGCCCCCACCTGCCCACCCATCCACCCACCCACCCACCAGCCCAACCACCCAACCACCCACCCCGCAAGCAGGTGTCTCTAGGAGAGGTGGCTTAACACACACCAACACACACACACTCCGCCCTGCCCCCACCCCACCACCACCCACCACCACCCACCCACCCCGCCTTCAGGTGTCTCTAGGAGAGGTGGCCGAACACATACCAACACACAAACTCCGCCCCGCCCCCACCCCACCACCACCCACCACCACCCACCCACCCCGCCTGCAGGTGTCTCTAGGAGAGGTGGCCGAACACATACCAACACACACACTCCGCCCCGCTCCGCCCCCGCCCCGCCTGCCCACCCACCCACCACCACCCACCCTGCCTGCAGTTGTCTCTAGGAGAGGTGGCCGGACCATCGGGGCACGCACCCTCATTGGATTTTGAACCCCGTCCTTTTGACGAGGAGCCGCTGGAGGAGGAGGAAGAAGTTGCTATGTTTTTTATCGACGCGGGGAAGAGTATCACCGATGTCAAGGTGGAGGGCGAGGCGGCGTCCCCACTTCCCCTCTGGGCTGCAGACCTTCCCCTCCCGGGAGCTGTTATGGCAGATGCAGAACTGCTGGCCATGCCCGAAGTCAGCATTGTGGGTGGGGCTGAGGGCAATGATGTGGATGGAGGTGGGGGTAAGGGAGGTGGAGGTGGTGGAGTCGAAGCCGGGGGCAAGCAGGTGAACAGCCTGAGCATGGGGGATGAGGCCGGAGAGATGTCGTTTGAGGTGGATGTGGCTCAGGAGCCGGGTGAGCTGTCATTGTTTGGGATGATGGATAGGGCAGCTAGCTCCGCCACACAGGTGGCTCCGATAGCTGAGGAAGAGGAGATTCCGGATGAGATTGATCTGAGCCCTAAGTGACACTAGAGCACTGTGTGTGTGGTGTTGGTGTGCGTTTGGCTGCGTGTGTGTGTGGTGTTTGGATGTGTGTTTGGGTGCGCGTGTGTGTTTATGTGCGTGTGTGTGTGGTGATGGTGTGTGTTTGGGTGCGCGTGTGTGTGTGGTGATGGTGTGTGTTTGGGTGCGTGTGTGTGTGGTGATGGTGTGTGTTTGGGTGCGTGTGTGTGGTGGTGTGTGTGTGTCCGGATGAGGTTGATTTGAGCCATAAGTGACACTAGAGCACTGTGCGCATGGTTTTGGTGTGTGTATGGGTGTGTGTGTCCTATGGCTAAGTGACTATGACTAAGTGACACTAGAGCATTATGACTAGGTGACTATGAATAAGTAACACTAGAGCACTATGACTAAGTGACTATGACTAAGTGACTATGACGAAGTGACACTAGAGCACTATGACTAAGTGACTATGACTAAGTAACACTAGAGCACTATGACTAAGTGACTATGACTGAGTGACGCTAGAGCACTATGACTAAGTGACTATGACTAAGTAACACTAGAGCACTATGACTAAGTGACTATGACTAAGTGAGCCTTAATTGACACAGGAGCACTATGACTAAGTGACTATGACTAAGTGACTATGACTAAGTGACACTAGAGCGCTATGACTAAGTGACTATGACTAAGTAACACTAGAGCACTATGACTAAGTGACTATGACTGAGTGACGTTAGAGCACTATGACTAAGTGACTATGACTAAGTAACACTAGAGCACTATGACTAAGTGACTATGACTAAGTGAGCCTTAATTGACACAGGAGCACTATGACTAAGTGACTATGACTAAGTGAGCCTTAATTGACACAGGAGCACTATGACTAAGTGACTATGACTAAGTGACTATGACTAAGTGACACTAGAGCGCTATGACTAAGTGACTATGACTAAGTAACACTAGAGCACTATGACTAAGTGACTATGACTGAGTGACGTTAGAGCACTATGACTAAGTGACTATGACTAAGTAACACTAGAGCACTATGACTAAGTGACTATGACTAAGTGAGCCTTAATTGACACAGGAGCACTATGACTAAGTGACTATGACTAAGTGACACTAGAGCGCTATGACTAGGTGACTATGACTAAGTAACACTAGAGCACTATGACTAAGTGACTATGACTGAGTGACGCTAGAGCACTATGACTAAGTGACTATGACTAAGTGACACTAGAGCACTATGACTAAGTGACTATGACTAAGTGAGCCTTAATTGACACAGGAGCACTATGACTAAGTGACTATGACTAAGTGACACTAGAGCGCTATGACTAAGTGACTATGACTAAGTAACACTAGAGCACTATGACTAAGTGACTATGACTGAGTGACACTAGAGCACTATGACTAAGTGACTATGACTAAGTAACACTAGAGCACTATGACTAAGTGGCTATGACTAAGTGAGCCTTAATTGACACAAGAGCACTATGACTAAGTGACTATGACTACGTGAGCCTTAATTGACACAAGAGCACTATGACTAAGTGACTATGACTAAGTGAGCCTTAATTGACACAAGAGCACTATGACTAAGTGACTATGACTAAGTGAGCCTTAATTGACACAAGAGCACTATGACTAAGTGACTGTGACTAAGTGAGCCTTAATTGACACAAGAGCACTGGCATAAATATGTCCCTCTTGACGTCGTCAAGCTGCGGGAACATTTGGAGTTCGAAAACTACAGCACGCATCCCAGCACTTAAGTGTCGGCGTGTCAACACGTACACTCCAGAGAGGTGGGTGCGTGTTTTCACGCACACTTCCCCACTGGCATGTGTGACATTTTTGACAGTTGTTTTCAGATTTTTACTGATACTTGCGTGTTTTTCCTGTTTTCCACAGGTCTGCACGCTCATGTTTGTTGTTGTTGGGGAAGGGGGGGGAGGGGGCTCTGCGTGTTCCAGTGTTCCTCGTAAACTCTCAGAGGGCTTGGAACAAACCTGGTCCCATTCTAAGATGTGCATAGAAGTATAGAACAATGCAACAGTTATCAAGGCTCGATTGCACTTATTTTTGTTTTGATTTTATTACATAGTCTATCAGCCTTCAGGCTGCTCACCGTCAGCAGGCGGAGTAAATATGGGTAGCATGCGCACTACTACACCATGCTCCCGTGTATATACTTTTATCGCAGGGCTAATGCTCTTATCTTTATCTACAATCTTCAATTCATTGCTGCAATGTATATAAGATATGTAAATGCAGGGGGTGTTCAAGAAGTATTTTTTAGACACCCATGCTATGAAGTTTTATATTTTTGCCCTTACCAGGGTACTACATTTTGTCAAATTGGTCAGCGCTTAAAGCGCACAAACGTCAAATTGGTCAGCGCTTTATAGTGCAAAAAGCGCAAAAACTGTGCGCTGCGCCTACAGGGGGTTGTAAAAAACTGTGCGAAACGCGCAGTGGGGATCAAAAAGAGTGCACAAAATCGCGCTGCCACGCGCGCTTTTGTAGTACCCTGGCCCTTACCTCCTCCCCCCCCCCCCCCCCCCCCCCCCCCTCCCCCCCCCCCCCCCCCTCTCCATTAGCTTAAACTTGAACTTGAACTTGGTTACATACCGTAGCTTCAGCCAGCAATTTGGCTGCTCGCCGTCTTCGGCAGCAAAAACATTATTACCAGGAAAATGTAAACTCGAACAAATCATTTGTTGTGTTTCATTTTTTTTACCGCCCTCAATGTAGTAGAGACTCCAGAGTTACATCGAGTCAAACAATCAAAAGGGGGGCGGACAATTAGTGTAACAAAAACGAGTAACCGGATGCAGAGCCATTTAGCCCTGAAGGGTTCGCGTGAAAGAACCGTCCTTCACAAGCCAACTGTCCATGCAACATGCAACATTCGCGTTTCCGTCCGACCCTGAGCCATCGCCTGCATACTCCCATCGCGGCTGGACCTGCTACTTGCGCGCAACGTGCAAATTGCGCAAATGCTGACTTCGAACTACGCAATTGAATTGAACTGGTGCTCTTCCAACCTCTGAATCTGCCAATCTTGCTATTAATAGCATGCCTCAGTAGTGATCATTCGTTCTGCAGACCTGCGAAGCATCAAAATTAATTACTATCAGCCCAAGTGGGTGACACCACCCTGCGAACCTGTGGAGTTTGGACCAGCGCAGCTTTGAGCTACGTGCTCTGACCTAGGGGCCCATCGCCTGCAACCTGCTGGACGTGCTACTTGCGAACGTGGAAATTGAGCATGTGCTGACCTTCGACCTGCGGAATTGATAACTGGTGCACTTCCGACCCCCGTCTCAGCCAAAGTGACTTGCCATTTATAGCTACCTAAGTACCAATCGTTCCTTCTGCGGAGCTACGAAGCTACACAAGTAAGAACTAACTCGCTAACCAAGAAGGTGACACTACCCTGAGAAGCTGCAGAGCTTCGACCAACGCAGCTTTCAGATTCGTGCTTCAACCTAGGGGGCAGCGGCGTTGCACAATGGTAGCCACTAATCTCCATTCTCCATGGCCAGGCGCAACTCTAGGCCCAGCCATTCCAAATCATGGGCAGAGCGGCTATTGAGACCCTATGCTCACCCACGGTATTCTCCCAAAGCACATACCATATGCGCTCCCAAACTGCGCTACATTCGTGTCATACCCACACAACGCATGACCACCCGGCCAGCCCGATGCATGCCGACCCACGCTACAGGCATCCACCCCGACACACCCGACCACCCCCTCGCGTCGGGTCAGGCCCAGACCGGAACGGCTCATACTGCCCAGCCCACACATGCAACACCTTCTCAAAATCCCCTAAAATTTACCCAACCTCTGATTGGTCTCATTTTTTCTGCATCAAATTATTACAACTAAAGCCAACCTCAGTGTATGCTCTGCATGACAATAGAGGCACGTTCAATACTGCTTTAAACAGCAACACTGCAAAATGTCCCTTATTTATTTGTTTGTTACTTTGTTGATACTTTGAAAGCAACAAGGCTACAACATAAGTACATAACTGACCGCCCGTACATAAGCTTATAATTCCAAAAACCAACAGCACAGGGGGCGGTCAATATAGTTACCGCCCCTCCATGGGTAGCGACTTTGGTACAACAGCCGTACTGCCGGACGAGCAAAACGGAGGCGCCAAACGGGTGCACTAGGGAACCTAACGGGTTCGCCCTACAAAGTGCATTTGGACCGCACCAACTGACGTTTGCAAACGGCAGGCAGCTCGAGAAACTCGCAAATACAGTCACCTCCACTCCGACTCGAAGCAAATTTCAGACAGGTTGTATTTGCAGTCACGTCACCTCATCTTTCAGGTACATTTAAGTCAAAGTGCGCCCCAAACCACTTGACGTTAGGATTCGGCAGTCAAGTCACCTCGAAGGAGACTGCCTAGTCACAGCCGGGGGGTGCACAGCCTTGATTTATGAGGTAATGCGCAACTGTATACCAAAGCGCGGTAAACGAGACATACGTTCCGCAAAAACAGCTACGAGGGCAGCAACAAGGTTACACACACCGCACACCGCACACAAAACAACCCTAGTTACCTCCCCTCCATGGTTACAGCGGGGCTACCCATCCCCATCCCCAGCCACCAGCGGATCCCTTGGTCTAAATGGTCCAATCCAACACAAGGGCGGTCACGCCCTTGTTTTTGCCTCCATTGGCTTCAAAGGCCAACAACCCCCTGAACCCTACCCCCCCACCCCACCCCCTTCATTGGCTTAAAAGGCCAACAAAACCCTAAACCCCTACCCCCCCCCCCCCCCCCCCCCCCCCCCCACCTCCATTGGCTTAAAAGGCCAATATCTTACCTCACCAATAATAAGAAGGTCATTAAAGTTACGTGTATACTGACCCTCACGTTGAGCTATATCAGTTGGTCATCTTAAACACGTGGTTTGACTTACGTATAAGCGACCCCTGTCCCACCACCATTACCCCCCCCCCCCCCCCCCCCCCCCCCCCCCCCCACACACACACACAATAATCTCCGGAAATAAGTGGAAGGCTGCAAGTAGTGAGTTTCATCTGCAGTTACATTGTTTGCGAAGTGTCTGGAAGTGCAGTTCATAAATAACATAAGTCAGAGGAATCTCGAGAGAGTCGTAAGATACACCGGTGTGGGGCCTCAGGGGCCTCAGGCGGTGAAACACCACTCCATGCACCCGACACCCGCATTAAGTGCGCTATTTGTCTAGCTTGATCCATTTACAGTTCAGCTACATTGGCGCTTGTGTCTAGACTCCTGTTATTCAGCCCCAATACTGATGTATCGCAGATTCAGATACTCCATGCACGTGGACGTGCCCGGCTCAGTATACCCTGAACATTTGGGCACAACCAAACCAGACTCAATGGCAGGGAAATGTAGAGCAACCAAGTCCCCTCTTGGATTCGCCACGGGCTCTGCAATGGGCCACTTATGCAAGAGGGGCACCGCTGGGTCATTGATGTCAGGGCGAAAGCCCAAGCATCTAGGGAGCTCGGTTTGCGTCTCACCTATACGTATTAATTTTGCTGGCCTGGTTGGTTGGGGACTGGTTCCTGGTCCAAAGAGGAATCCCCTCCTCATCCCAAGCCTTGGGGAACGCCTGACCTCAGGTGATAGTGATATGGCTGGAGGGGCAACCATGGCTGGAGGGGTCGCCATGGCTGGTTGTCAGGATTTCTCGTATTGGCGACGTAGCAGCTTGTGGGACACCAGGCAGTGGATGGAAGAACCTAGAGAGGGTCACAAAGCCAGATCCCTCAAAGCCAGACTTTGTGCCCCTCTCTAGGTTCTTCAAGCCACTGCCTGATGTGACTTAAGGTTGGCCTTGTTGCTGGGAGGGCACTGAACCACTGCATTGCAGATGTTGCATTTGTCGTTGAGGGCTCTGGTGCCGAAGGTGCATAGGCCGGAGTTGTGGGCGATTGCCTAGGCTGCTCTAGCCTCGGCCTCAGCCCTGACCTTGACATTTATTTTCACCCGTTGCTGTAAACAAGCGTGGATTCCTGCTGCTTGAGCTTCCAACTGCTGACTCAGGATGTTGTCACCTTCAGTGCTAACCAGGTTTCGAAGGTCTAGGTGATGTCCAGACTGGATGTACCTTCCAGGACATCCACCAATTACACCCTGGGTGTAACCGACCAACGACTGCAGATTTGTAACGCTGTCGTGGAGGCATTTTCGATGGTGTGCGGCGAGTTCGATTCAGGCCACAGACGAAGAAGTAGTGAATATATGTTGGGATCGGCCTCGACCCCCCCCCCCTTGATCTCAGCCCCCAGGCACTTTTTCACTTTTTCAACAATTAACAGCTTGCGCCTCCCCACATACATTTTGAACAAACTCCGTGTAAATGGTCGCCTTATCACGAGGCGAGAGGTTGAGGGGGGGCAGCCAGTTTGCTTGAGCTGCAGCCATCCACCAACACAATACCGGTATATCATTTTATTAAAAAAAAGTATTTCCAGCCACCTAAACAAAACAGGGCCTACTATAAATCGACGATCACTGCCATGCTTATCCCACCCCCTTAATCGGGAATACCAGTACCCGTAGTCCCTTTAGCCTATTTGGCCTACCCCTGGACTGTAACATACATACATACATACATATACATACATACATACATACAGGGCAGGGGCACACAGGCTAACTTTGTCCTCGCACCTCAATGTAAACTTGAACTTGAACTTGGTTACCGTACATAGTTTCAGCCAGCAATTTGGCTGCTCGCCGTCTTCGGCAGAAAAAACAATGATGGCCAGGAAAATGTAAGCGTGAACAAATCATATTTTATTTTTTCTCCTCTTCCTCTAGTCTGAACGATAAAAAACAAAACCTCAATGTAAGCTTAGTGACGATATATGATGTGTCCAATAAAAGTATACCCAAAGCAATAACGTTTAAAAAAAGGGCGAAATGGTAGCAGTGTACTACTAAGCGTGCGCGGCAGCGCAGTGCCACGCTGCCTTTTGAGCCCCTCTGCGCGTTTCGCGCAGTTTTTTCAACTCCCTGCGGGCGCAGCGCACAGTTTTTGCGCTTTTTGCACTAAAAAGCGCTGACCAATTTGACGTTTGTGCGCTTTAAGCGCTGACCAATTTGGCAAGAAGTAGTACCCTGAATGGTAGCAGTACCGGAGTCTCATCATGATCTGATGCAATACATAAGTAACTTGAACTTGAAGTTGGTTACACAGCTTCAGCCAGCAATTTGGCTGGTCGCCGTCTTCGGCAGTACTGGTCATACAATCATTATCAAGGAAATGTACATAAATGTAAGTATGTAAAAATGGAAAAATCAAGAATTCGTGATCAACATGGTGTAGCCAGATTCACCAAAGGATGCCTCATGTTAATGATTAAATTAGAATCATAAACCGTAATCAAAATTTCAATGTAGCATGCACTCAGTGTCCCGGTCGGTAAAACAATTGTTAGGAGTTCAGTTCATCAGTAATTTTTTGTTTTAAGCCCCTCCTGTCAAAGTTGGGCAAGTCTCTTTCGCCTATTTGGCCTACCCCTGGACTGTTACAACATACGGACATGTGCCATACATACGGACATATGTACATGGTGGGAGGCGCTCTAAGTACCCCAATAGCATCCACCAACAGCTACTTTTTGTTCTTAACCCTCCCGCTGATACTAGATTTTTGAGAGACCGATCCATCTAGCATTCCCCCCCTTCAAAAACGCCACTAGCTCTTTTCCAGGTTCCCTCAACTCTGTCGGTGCCACATTCCCTTGGAGCTCTCTGAATGCAACCTCCAGCTCAAGAACAAGTGCTAGGGCACACACCCTTTGGTGTGTAACTAGCTACTTGGGATAATCCACTTGTGTCAGTTGGAGGTGATATAAGTACCTGAATAGCATCCACCAGCACAGACCAGCAGCTGCTTTTTGTTCCCCCCCCATGGTATTCAATTTTTAAGGGGCTGATCCATCTGTCAACCTCCAGCTCAAGAACGAGTGCTAGGGCGCACCTTTTGGTGGGTAACTAGCTACTTGGGATACTCCACTTGTGTCGGCTTGAGGTGATCTAAGTACCTGAATAGCATCCACCAGCAGCTGCCTTTTGTTCTTAACCCCCCCCCCCGGCATTCAATTTCCAGGGGCCTGATCCATCTGGCATGGTCTTCCCCGTCAAGAACGCCACTAGCTCTCTTCCAGTTACCCTCAACTCTGTCGGAGTCCCATTCCCTTGGAGCTCTCTGAATGCAACCTCCAGCTCACAAACGAGCGCTAGAGCGTACCAATTTGGTGTGTAACATTCTATCTGGGATGCCTTACTTGGTCTGGCGGGAGGGGCTGTAAGTACTTCAATAGCATCCACCAACAGCTGCTTTTTGTCCTTCCGTTTCCCTCTGGGACTCAGTATCATGGGGCCTGATCCATCCAGCATCATCTTCCCCTTCAAAAACGTTAACAGCTCTGGTACAGTTACCCTCGTCTCTGCCGGTGTCCCATTCCCTTGGAGCTCTCTGAATGCAACCTCCAGCTCACGAACGAGCGCTAGGGCGCACCACTCTGGTGTGTAGCTAGCTACTCGAGTTGCTCCACTTGTGTGGGTGGGAGATGATCTAAGCACCTGAATAGCATCCGCCAGCAGCTGCCTGATATCCTTCATCCTCCCCCTGATACTACATTTCCAAGGGCCTGATCCATCTGGCATTGTCTTCCCCTTCAAAAACTCCCACAGCTCTTGTTTAGTGACCCTCAACATTGAATGTGTCCCATCCCCTCGGAGCTGTCTGTACACAGCCTCCAGTTCATGCAAGGCCTCCTCCATGCAACTCTCTTGACTGTATGTTGCCAATTCATCCACCGTCTCAAGACGCTGTTCAGCCGGCTCACTCTGCCTTGCTTGAGCTGATGGCGTGGCCCCCTGAGCTGATGGCGTGCCCCCCTGAGCTGATGGCGTGCCCCCCTGAGCTGATGGCGTGGCCCCCTGAGCTAATGGCGTGCTCCCCTGAGCTGATGGCGTGCCCCCCTGAGCTGATGGCGTGAAAGTGCTGTCAAGCGTGGGGTCCCTCTGTAAACGATTTCTTGCTACATGCGCATTCACCAGCTCAAGGGGATGTTCATGAGATGGCGCTGAGGAGCCGTCAACGAGGGGTTCCCTCAGTTCATGATTATTTGTTGCCTGATCATTCTTCCCCTCAAGATACAGATCAGCAGATGGTGCCACAGCACTGCAGTCAAATAGGGGGTCCTTCTGTTCAAGATTATTTGTTGCCTGATCATGCTCCCCCTTGAGATGCAGATCAGCTGATGGTGTCACAGCACTGCTGTCAGATAGGGCCCCCCTCTGATCATGATTATTTGTTGCCTGATCATTCTTCCCCTCAAGATGCAGATCAGCTGATGATGTCAAAGCAAGTTCAAAGTTCCTTCTACCTGATCAAGCAACAAGTGAAAAGGGAGGATAGCGGTGGTTAGTTGGAGATGGTGAATGAATGGTAAGGGAAGACATACGTGGTTGAGGAGAGGTGAACAAATGAAAAGGGTAGAGTAAGGTATCACTAACACTAACACAAAAACACAGACAAACAAAAAATGAGGGACCATGTGCCTACCTGTTGAGGCTTGTACACAAACATACGGGAGATGTCTGATGCTTAGACTCAGTCGATTCAAATGGGTTGGGGCTGTAAGAAAGACAAATGGCGGGAGGAGTGGGTGCAAGGGCTGTGGCACGGCTCTTGTGGGTCTGTGGTAGGGCTGTGAGGGCTGGGACAGGGCTTTCGTAGGAGACCTCTTTATAGAACGTGGGTTGCGAGGTTTAGAGCTCTGCATAGAACGTGCGATACGAGGTGTAGAGCTGTGCATTTAGCGTGTGTTACGAGGTGCGGGGGTGCAACACTAGCCTGCGATGACTCGGGCACTTCTTTGATTGCGGACCTCTACATCGTATGATACTCGAGAGGCATAAGGATTTGAGGTGGCGAGGAGCGGGGCTGAGGGCCGTAAGAAAGGAGAGACCGTAACAGGAGCATCCGGAAACTGCAAGCCAAGGTAGGGATCTGGTCGATCTGGAGGAAAAGGTCGCTGTGCACCTAGGGTCAAGTCGTGCACCCCCACCTGAGTCTGGGGGTGCAGGGTGGGCCGATGTATGGACCCGGTTCGTACAAGTATGACTAGCTGTCCACCTCCAGCGGAGCTGTAATTATGTACAGTTCCACGAAGCTCTGCCTTGGTTATATACATCGCTTGGGCACGCATGTTTCCCTTTAATCAGCTTTGGAGGTCGAAGGTCGATGGAGTGATCAAGTCTCGCACTGGAAGCGTGGATCGTCCACCCAAAGGATTTCCACGTGGAGTCGATTTACAAGTTGCCAACGAAGATTTTGGCTCATGAGCCAGGGGCATGTGCAGGTCGGCCTGGGCATATTAAACTGTTACAACTGGGAATATACTGATAACTTGTACGCCCAATCATATGAGTACGCTCCTGGTGCTCAGGACTGAGGTCTTCATCCCATCCCATATTTGCCGAGGCAGGAGCCAAAGCAGGGTCTGGCTAAAGGAGCGCATGAGGCCATGACGGCCAAACGTCCTTCGAGCATTCATAAATTCGATGGCTGGCACGAACTTCGCATTGTAGCCTAAGTGAAGGGATTTATTTTGAAGCCTGAGCGTGTTCTGCACTGTACCGCAGCGCTCGGACAGGATTATTGGCAGGAGGAAGGGGAGACCCGATTTAGGCTCAACCACATGTTGGCCTAAAAGCCAACCTTACAGACAATGGGCAGTATGGGTAGCGCCAAATCAACCACCAATTAAACTGGCGCCTACGGTATGTAACTGCCAAATCAGCCCAATTGCTAGCTGGAGTTATGTAACCAAATTCAAATTACTGGCAAAGACGGCGAAGCCTTTAAGGTTGGAGCCAGGTAACCAAGTTCAAGCTAAAATGCTGGAGCAACGTTACCATTGAGCCACTTAACCATGTCCAAGATTGAGTGAGACTACGGGTGTTTCTTCAGCTTTACAGTACTTAACACACTTCATCTTGGTAAAGGGGCCAAAGCAATTTGCAAAGGAGTACAATCGGAGGACATTCGGCACAATGGTCAAATAATCCCTGTTTCGACGAATGGCTCAATGGCAGAGCTCCTCGAAAGAAGGTGCCAGGTTCAAATCCCCAGTCGTGCGCTTTGTCACAATGGAAGTCCAACTGTGTCCCAACTGATTATGTGCCATGGAAGTGGGATAACTATAACGGTAGTCGCAACAGGTATCCCATGGAAGGAGAGGCGGGGGAAGGGGGAGGGAGAAAGAGAAAGAAAAAGAGAGTCAGAGGGGGAGGGAGGGAGGGAGCGAGACTGCTCCAGAAGTCTGACGGTGAGGTGCTAGGATATATAAAGCAGGATCCTCCTCTCCAACAGGCCATGCCAGCCCAGGAGTCATAACGAATCACGGAGCCAAGCCTTTCGCAAGACTGGCTCAGTTGCATACATGTAGCTACTCACAGCTCAATGCTCCATGTGGGTCAGCACAAAGCCAGGTGTTTCACAAGACTGACTCAGATGCCGTTGGTTACTCAAAGCTTAAGGCTCTAAGTGGGATAGCAAATTAACTCACAGCGCAACACTCAATATGGGTCTGCATCAGTAGCACCAGGCTGTAAACAACTCACAGCTCAACACTCAATATGGGTCTGCATCAGGAGCGATAGGCTGTAAACAACTCACAGCTCAACACTCAATATGGGTCCACATCAGTAGCGCCACACTGCGAGGTAGTGTCAGATACGTAGTACTTTGTACTACCAGGCTGTCCCTGAGCTTGCCCAAGGGTTGCTGGCAGGCCACACATGTGCTTGCACCCTGCACTCAGAAGCAGTGTTCACACTTCTCATGCATACTCTATCCACAGACTGTGAGTAGCCTGCGGGCTTCTTACTACCACATACGATCAGACTGTCCACAAGCTTGCCCAAGGATTGCTGGTAAGCCACGTAGATGCTTGTATTCTTCGCCCAGGAGCACAGACTGGCGACCCGATTCCCGATAACCCATGAGGTTAGCAGGGAACGCAGTGTTGATATTACCCATGTATTATCCATCTACTGACTGTGAGTAGCCTGCAGGCTGATAGACCATGCTATCAAACCAACCACATGGTGCTCAATGATCCAGAAGGCTGACAGGGGGGCTTGACTCTTTACAAGCCCAACCTCGAGCGTTGTTAAACAGGTGTTCAGGGTGTTCAACACCTGCATCTTGAACCAATGATGTACATAAACAGGTGCTGAACACCCTGAACAACTGTTTAACAACCCGAACTCTTTGTACAGGTGTTGAACTTGTTGAACAGGCATTGAACACCCTGAACAACTGTTTAACAACCTAAAGCAGGCTGCCGTAGGGTTGACTCTTTAGAAGCCCAACCTCGAGCGTTCTGCGGCGAGCACCTTCTTCACTCGCTCGAGAAGGGCCTGGCCATGTGCGTCAGCATGGCAGCTTTCCGGTGTATAGGGCTCATCTATTAAAACTTCCTGAAGCACAACGATTGACTTGCCCTTCCAATGGCAGGGCATGGTCTTGTGCAGGGCATCAAAGACAGCCTGCACCAGGGTTTATGTCAGAGGTTAGAACGTTATTCTTCGCACGCGGGTTGAAGTGAAAGTGACAGATTACTAGGAGTGACTTGCCATTGGGGCGTGGACTTGAACAGGGCATCAAAGACAGCCTGCACCAGGGGGTTATATCAGTGGTTAGAACGTTCTTCTCTGTGCACTGGCTGTAGTGAAGGTGCCAGATTACTAGAAGTGGCTTGTCCTCCCAATGGCAGGGCGTGGACTTGAACAGGGCATGGAAAACAGCCTGCACCAGGGGGGTATATCAGTGTTACACCGGTCTTCTACACACACGGGTTGAAGTGAAAGTGGCAGATTACTAGGAGTGGCTTGTCCTTCCGATGGCAGGGCATGGTCTTGTGCAGAGCATCGAAGACAGCCTGCGCCAGGGGGTTATATCAGAGGTTAGAATGTTGATCTACGTGAACTGGATATAGGGAAGGTGTCAGATCACTAGGAGTGGCTTGTCCTCCGAATGGAAGGGCATGGTCTCGTGTAGGGCATCGAAGACAGCCTGCACCAGGGGGTTGTATCAGTGGTTCGAACGGTTTTCTACATGCACTGGATGTAGTGAAGATGTCAGATTACTAGGAGTGGTTTGCCCTTCCAATGGCAGGGCAAGGTTTTGTGTAGGGCATCAAAGACAGCCTACATCAGGGGGTTATATCAGGGGTTGGAACGTTCTTCTGTGCACGCGGGTTGAAGTGAAAGTGGCAGATTACTAGGAGTGGATTGCCCTTTCTATGGCAGGGCATGGTCTTGTGCAGAACATCGAAGACAGCCTGCGCCAGGGGGTTATTCCAGGGGTAAGAACGTTCTCCTTCAACTTCCCGCTCTTTAAAGCGCAGGTTGAAGTGATAGTGACAGATTAGGAAGAAGGACGCTCTTGTACATGCAAGGGTTGAAGCGTAGGTGATACATTAGGGACAAAACCATTCTTGTACATGCCGCTGTCCAAGCTTGGTTAACATGTTTTTTTTAATCTTTTTCTCTTATTGGGGCATGAAGTTCACAAGTCCCCCTTAACTTCGTCAACCCATGGGCTCATTAGGAGTCTAGTAGGGCTCCAAGAAAAATGTCACAATCATTATCATCAACATAGTTGGTAGATTACATGGAACATTTTTTCAGGTGAGGATCTACCTCATGCCTTATCATAACTAGGCCAGATGCTGGACAAGATGCAGACTCTAAACCCAGGCTTAGCTTCCGATAGATGACACTGGCCAAGTGTGCTTACAATTGGCGACACTTGCCCACTAGGTCATGTGACGCCCAGCCACAACTAGGGCAGATGCTGAACAAGATGCACTCTTAGGTGAGATGCTGAAATACATGCAATTTTAGATAAGATACTCAATACCACTTGGGCTCATAGTAACCCTCCGTACAACTAGGGCAGAACCTAGTACTGCTAGGATAGGATGCACTTCTAGATACAGGACAAGATGCAAAATTAATGGTGTTTGGTCTGGACAATCTGTCCCCTGAACGTGGCTTCCTAACATGGGCAAAGGGCATGATAGGCTATGCTGCATTGCAATGCCCATGTTAATAAGCATTGCAGTGTGGCCTATCATGCTCTCAAGCGTTGAACTTCTTCAGGACTGTCAACTAACACTGCAGTGCACCTCTAGGAGTCCTGAAGTTTGAGTAGCCTTTTTAGCCCATGCCCATGGTGCTACCTGTTTCTTTACTAGTATGCCATGATCAGGTGACAGATCGTCTAGACCAGACACCAGGCTGTGCCTGAGCTAACTAGATGGGCAGGTGTCCCATGTCTAAGCTACTTATAGCGGAAGGAGCCTCCCGGCTGGTACCTTTTCTGCTTCATAGCCTACTAACTAAACAGAAGCAGATGTGAGTGCCAACTAGGTTGTGGAGGAGACCTAAGAGGGCCAACAGGTGCAGTGCAAAGCATCCTACTAATCTAACGACTGGATCTGGAACAGGGTAGAGAATCAGAGTGTGTATCCTGCATGAGATTACGCAGCAGTGGGGATATCATGGCGTGAGAAGACTATATGCACTCCTGATGTGCATTACCAGGTAGAATGGATGACGCCCGAGTGGCAACAGATTGGATGGCAGTGGATTGAGAGGATGCCATGGTAGGCTATCCCACGCAAAGAAGACGGTGTGAGGGCGTCTTGCTTACCTGAGCTTCCTTTGTGACACCGAACCCCACACGAGAGGCTTCGACTTCAGCAGCCTGCAGAGCCCTCTCTTCTCGCTTCTTACACCGCTCCATAGAGACAGTTGGGAGGTGTAGATCGAGAGGTGCCTTGGGCTTGTCGTTCTTTAAGACTTGGCTGACGCAAGCTGCTTTAATGAATCTGATATTCGAGACGTTGTTGAAGGCTCCCGTCTCTTTCAACACCACCATATCTGTAGCTTTATCAAACGCAAAAACGATGCCCTTGGCCTCCTCCTCGAAGACGGTCCGGATTACTACCTCATTCCCCACGACCCATTCTACAGGGGCAGAATCGGCAACAGCCATGAGGTCACAATCCAGCAAGAGGCTGACAGCCGATCTCTAGCTCTGCCGTTCTCCGTGAGTTAGGTGCAAGCTCAGGACATCTACACACCACTCGTCATCAGGAGAAAGCAATTGATGCAGCTTGGGGGATCAATTGAAATTAGAGCTTTCGGCGTAGCCTCAATCTGGCCCTGGCCCTGTACTTCGAACAACCAGCCGTACGTACATGGAGGGGGTCCTCGGACAAAACCTGCTCATAGCCTCTTTCATAGTAGCTTCCATAGTGTGCAAGCGCGTAGTGGGTCAGAAACGAGTTGTTTAACGAATCAACGGTGCACCGAAATGTAATGAAACAGATGAAAGGAATCCGAAGCTGGCTATCTGACCGGGCTTATGAGTCAAGGTGCCCACGCAGGCGCAGGGTTGCCAAGCTTTCCTTTTGTACTGCTGGCAGTACACAAGCGGCGAAGTACTCGATTGTGCCTGGCCAGAGCCCTGCATGACGGAATTAGCCTCACGCTCGATTCTCTGTGCTTTGCAATTCCAGAAGTACTTTAGAGAGAAGAACCGTCTACTGCACTAGTTCAAGCAGCTTATCGTTGTCCCTTGTTCTTATATTTCCTGGCCCGGGCTTCGACAACTCGAAGTTTCCCTAGTCCAACCTATCCGTCCATCTATTTCCGCGACCTTTAAATATGGTGAGCCAAGATGCATCGCCGATTTTGAGTTCGAAGGCAAACTCTGAAATTTCAATTTTCCGTCCAGGATATCGCCCAAGTTGATGAGATTATCGAGCGCCTTCTGGCAGCGCGCGATGGACGGTAGGCGCATTTGAATAGGTTGTCTAATAGTGCCGCCTAGTGTGAAGAGAGCTAATTTGTTTTCTCCTCCTCAGGCCGGGGAAGCAGGTACAGCTCTCTGAAAGTGAAATCCGCTCGGTTTGCATGACGGCAAAGGAAGTGGTTATTTCTCAGCCAAACCTCCTGGTAAGTCCATCTCGTGATATTTCCATCGCGCAATGATCAGAAGACTAAAGTCCCCCCCCCTCCTTTCCTGCCGATGCCTAACTTTGTAGGAGCTCGAAGCACCCATCAAAATCTGCGGTAAGTTGTCATGACATCCTGGCTCGTGCTGTTGGTCAAGATGGTGTACGAATATTGAGCCTGTCCTACTCCCTTCTCCAGCACCCTGGCATCCACACACACACACACACAATCCCCCCACCCACCCACCCACCACACCACACACACACACACACACACGTCCCTCTGCACCTGCCTATTCGTAGGGGACATCCATGGGCAGTACTCGGACCTTCTAAGGCTGTTCGAGTATGGCGGCTTCCCTCCCGAGGCTAACTACTTGTTCTTAGGCGACTACGTAGACCGTGGAAAGCAGAGCTTGGAAACGATCATTCTTCTGCTATCATTCAAGGTAATATCAAGTTTACAAAAGTTAAAAAGCCCCTTCATGTGTCTTCTCTCTGTTTGTCTCTCTTCAGCTTTGATGAAATCAAACAGCATCAGCAATTAAAAAAAAATCATCACCATCAACAACGGCAATAACAGCGGTAACATCAGCCTGGAGGCTTTGAAAGCTATGGAAATCCTGAAGATGTAGTACAAGAGGATGAATATATCACTCAAATACCTTATTTTGTATGAAGTTTTTCTAGTTCATAGAGATCCGTACCCTTCATTGCTCTGGTCATTCCGTATGCTATTTTGTTGAGGTAAACTATGACTAGCAGGCGCTATGTCAAACTTCCAGGTGAAAATACTAACCCTCTCGCTCTGGCCCCCCTCACTGATCCAACTTGTGCTACCCAACTACTACCGATACGCAGATCAAGTATCCTGAGAACTTCTTCTTGCTGCGAGGCAACCACGAGTGTGCCTCCATCAACCGCATCTACGGATTCTACGATGAATGCAAGAGGCGATATAACATTCGCCTTTGGCGCACCTTCACTGACTGCTTCAACTGCCTCCCAGCCGCGGCAGTGATTGATGAGAAGGTGACCAGCATTGCCAAATTGCATGCCTGCTATCTCTTTTTGCATGTGCATGCACATGCACATGCATGTCTGTCTTCGTGTATGTGTATATGTGTTCTACTCCAGGGTTGTCTGCTATCAATTACTTGATGTCTTGCCTTGCTGGTCCTTGCAGTATCTTCTTAAATAGTTGATTTGGCACTCATCAAATACCTCTGTAGCTCAGTGTCTCTACTTCCATCATTTCCAACCCGTCCCACCGCAAACTCCCAACCCTAATCCCAACCCCAGACCCTACCCAATCACTGTGGCCCCAACTCCAACCACCTACCCAATCACCCCCATCGCCTTCGAACCCACCCCACCTTCTCCCGCCCCCTTGCTATTTCAGATCCTCTGCATGCACGGAGGTATCTCTCCCGAGCTGAAGTCCTTGGAGCAGATTAAGAGGATTGCACGCCCTACAGATGTCCCAGATTCAGGTCTCCTATGTGACCTCCTTTGGGCCGATCCTGACAAGGACATCCAAGGGTGGGGGGAGAATGACAGGGGTGTGTCGTACACCTTTGGTCCTGACTGTGTCAACGAGTTTCTCTCAAAGCATGACCTCGATCTAGTGTGCAGAGCCCACCAGGTGAGATTCGTGGCCTTGGTTGTCCACAATACTAGATCACTATACAATGCATATTGTATCAATTCCTCCTGTAATAGGCCAGAACAATTGGTATGCAAGGGTTCTGAACATCACGCCACGAATGAGGTCACTCAACAATCTCACAAGAGGTCATCACAAAAAGAAAAATCGATTATACATCAACTCCTCCATCATTTATATATATATATATTTTTTAGGGGGGGGGGGGGGGTGGGGGGGGGGGGCACAGTATAGGCGCCTAGCAGCTGCTCTCCAGCCCTGGCTTATTGTAGCAATTCAGTGGGTGATTTTGAATAAACAGTCCTAGGTGGTACATTGTACCTCCACTTTTTCACTCAAAAGTTGCGACAGTTTTGCCAGAATTCTCGGAATTACAGGCCTAACTGAGGTATAAACTACTTACCACGACCTGCTTCAAAATTACAAAATCCAAATCATTTGCTGAATTGCTGTAACAATTCCCCTCGTGTTGTTTGCAGGTTGTAGAAGAAGGCTACGAGTTCTTCGCAAAGAGGCTGTTGGTCACCATTTTCTCCGCTCCCAACTACTGCGGAGAGTTTGAGAATGCTGGAGCTATCATGAGTGTTGATGAATCCCTTATGTGCTCTTTCCAGGTATGTATCAGAGAGCTAGGTATTAGGGAAGCTAGACATCCTGATAGCTAAGCCTGGCAACAGCTAGGCCGAGGGCAGCTAGGTCTAACATTTGAAGGGCATGCAGATTAGGACCTGGACAGCCTGGCCTCACTAGTTTTTTTGCTTGGGATTGGCCTTAAGCAGGGTGCTTGTTGTTGGGAGGGGCCATGCCAAGAGATTGAGAATGCTGCGGCAATCATGAGCGTTTATGAATCCCTTATCCGCTCTTTCCAGGTATGTATCGGAGAGCTAGGCTTAAGGGCAGCTAGACCTGGTGATAGCTAAGCCTGGTGACTGCTAGGTCTTAAGGCAGCTAGACCTAGTGATAGCTAAGCCAGGTGACAGCTAGGCCGAGGGCAGCTAGACCTGGTGATAGCTAAGCCTGGTGACTACTAGGTCTTAAGGCAGCTAGACCTAGTGATAGCTAAGCCAGGTGACAGCTAGGCCGAGGGCAGCTAGACCTGGTGATAGCTAAGCCTGGTGACTGCTAGGTCTGAAGGCAGCTAGACCTAGTGATAGCTAAGCCAGGTGACAGCTAGGCCGAGGGCAGCTAGACCTGGTGATAGCTAAGCCTGGTGACTGCTAGGTCTTAAGGCAGCTAGACCTAGTGATAGCTAAGCCAGGTGACAGCTAGGCCGAGGGCAGCTAGACCTGGTGATAGCTAAGCCTGGTGACTGCTAGGTCTTAAGGCAGCTAGACCTAGTGATAGCTAAGCCAGGTGACAGCTTGGCCGAGGGCAGCTAGACCTGGTGATAGCTAAGCCTGGTGACTGCTAGGTCTTAAGGCAGCTAGACCTAGTGATAGCTAAGCCAGGTGACAGCTAGGCCGAGGGCAGCTAGACCTGGTGATAGTTAAGCCTGGTGACAGCTAGGCCTTAGGGCAGCTGGACCTCGTTAAAGCGAAGCCAGGTGACAGCTAGGCCGAGGGCAGCTAAACCTGGTGATAGCAAAGCCTGGTGACAGCTAGGCCTTAGGGCAGCTGGACCTCGTGATAGCTAAGCCAGGTGACAGCTAGGCCGAGGGCAGCTAGGTCTTTGAAGGGCATGCAGATTAGGACCTGGACAGCCTGGCCTCACGAGGTTTTATGCTTGGGCTTAGGCATAAGCAGGCTGCTTGTTGTTGGGAGGGGCCATACCAAGAGATTGTGAATGCTGGCACAATCATGAGTGTTGATCAATCCCTTTTGTGCTCTTTCCAGTGTCCACAACTCTACCTCTATTATTTGTTTTTGTTATGGACACTCTAGCCACCCCAACTGTTGATAACTATAATCTGCATTACCTAGCACTAGAAGCAAGTCCTTTGAGTTATTTCACCACTCCTACACTACTAGCCCCTCACACGACTGATTACACAACTGTTTATTTGTTCTGGACACTCTAGCCGATCCAACTGTTGATAACTATAATATGCATCACCTAGCATCAGAAGCAAGTCCCTTATGTTATTTCACCACTCCTACACTACTAGCCCCTCACACGACTGAATTCACAACTGTTTACTTGTTATGGACACTCTAGCCGATCCAACTGTTGAGGAGTACAATCTGCATTACCTAGCATCAGAAGCAAGTCCCTTGAGTCATTTCACCACTCCTACACTACCAGCACCTTACACGACTGAATTCACAACTGTTTACTTGGACACTCTAGCCGATCCAACTGTTGAGGAGTGCAATCTACATCACCTAGCATCTGCACCACCTAGCATGAAAGGAAGCTCTCAACTTATTTCACTGCTACACCGCTACTAGCCTCTTGACTTATTACACTGCCACACAGCTACTAGCCCCTTGACTTATTACACTACAACAGTTCTACTAGGCATGTGAGTTATTGCAATACTAAGTTACTTCTTACCCCTTGACTCATTACACTTATAATACTACGACGCTACAACTAGGCTTGCGGCTTATGTTATGTTACTACATTACACCACTACTACACAACAACTACTACTACCACCACCACCACTTCTACTTCTACTACTACTACCACCACCACCACCACCACCACTACTACTACTACCACCACCACCACCACCACTACTACTACTACTACTACTTCTACTACTGCCACACCACCACCACCACCACCACCACACTACTACTACCACCACTACTACTACTACTACCACCACCACCATCACCACCACTACTACTACTACTACCACCACCACCACTACTACTACTATTACTACTACTACCACCACCACCGCCACCACCACTCCTACTACTACTACCACCGCCACCACCACCACTACTACTACCACCACCACCACTACTATTACTACTACTACTACTACCCACCACCACCACTACTACTAATACTACCACCACCACCACCAGCACTACTAATACTACCACCAACCACACCTACTACTACTTCTACTACTACTACTACTACTACTACTACTACTACTACTACCACTACCACTACCACTACTACCACTACTACCACCACCACTACTACTACTACTACTACTACTACCACCACCACTACTACTACAACTACTACAACTACTACTACTACTACTACCACCACCACTACTACTACTACCACCACCACTACTACTACTACTACTACTACTACTACTACTACTACTACTACTACTACTACTTCTACTACTGCTACTACACTCATTACCACTTGCGCCTTGACTTATCGCACTGCTACTTCACAACTGGATGCAGATTCTGAAGCCTGCTGACACCAGCAGGGTGAAGGGAGGCCGGGCTCGTTGAGTTTGGATTTCCTTGGGCAGGCTATGGCGACCGTTGTTGAAGCTTATCTTGCTACTAATCTTACTCCAGGCAGCAGCAACAGTATCTTCAGAATCGTCTAGGCACCCCCCCTTCACTCCAGGAGCCTAGGCAGCAATAGTTCTGGTGACTTGTTAGAACTAAGCTTATAGCAATTCAGCGGTTGATTTGGGTTCAAGGTTTCTGAAGAACCCGAACTTCGTACATGAAATCGAGAATTTGGCCTGGAAATCTGAGAATTCTCGCGAGAATTCTCGATAATTGGCCTGAGATTCTGAGAACCAAGTCCGAAGTACAAAGTGTGCTTCCCAAATCATCCCCTGAATGGTTATAATCCTGACACAACCGTTTCTTGGGCCTCTCCTTGCAACTAGCTTCACTTTGAACAGCAACCTTTCTTGAGACTTCTTGAGGCTTTGCTCACCGAGACGAAGAACATGTGAGGCTGTTTTTAAAACGAGCTTCCCTCCTGGCAGGAGGCTTTTACGGGATGAATTTGAACTTGGTCACATGGCTCCAGCCAGCACTTGGGCTGCTAGCCGTCTTCGGCAGTAAGTTAGTTAAGGGTTGTGTTGGTTAGTTTAATTACATGCTCTATTAGCCTCCAGGCTGCTCACCGTCAGCAGGCGGAGGCTAATTTGATAGAATGAACACTACAACTCCAAACTCCTATGTACAGAATGCAAGCACTTAGATGTACACAGTTGAAGGACATGCCTTGTTCTGGGCTGGAACATCACATCTCCGCTGCACACATTCTTGAGCAGAGGAATAGTGTTAGTGTAGCGCGGAGCTGGAGAGATCCGAGCAGAGAAGTGGGTATCGCTATGTAGTTCTGTTTGAATACACGGTGTATCAACCTTCACCTACCAGAATGCACACACGTATTGGTTGGGGTGTGGAGTAACCTGCTGCATAATTTGGGGTTTGGTCGTATTATCGTTACATTTACCTGGGGCACAAACAATCATTGCACTGCTTTAGTGCTCATCTGCGTGCTTGTATTGGGACCCTGTTTTTTCGCGACCGTTGTTTTGTTATACCCCCTTGGATCATCGTTATCGGCCAACTCTAGGCTGCTCACTGTCTTGTAATTCCAAGTCCCCCCACGGAAACAAGGGAGCATACTAAGCGGATTTACCAGCCTTGAGAGAGTCACGCTGATCAGCACTGCTGGCGAGGGAGACATGCCATCCCGCCCATGATGGGCTCGATATGATAGTATAAATACAACCGCTTTGTTGGGGTTCAGTTCATCTGTGCTTATTTTGTGCACACAGCCGTTCCCAATATTGAGGTTGCACAAGTCTATTTAGCCTATAATTTGGCCACGTCTTAAACAGGTAGACTGTAAAACACACACACAATGGCACTACCGGTACTATTGCATACGGTAACACCACACTCCTGACTGCAGATGCCACACTAGCGTGAAAGGTTTTGGAGTCCCACCGCGCGATTGACACAATATTTTAAGCCCCCTCAGGGCGCAGCCCAGATTTCCGTTTTCGATTTAGACAAAAGCGCTGCCCAAAATGACAAAATGTAGTACCCTGGGTGATACATGTAGCTGAAGTGGGATCACCAAATGTGTGCTATGTAACTAACTGTTAGTGTGTAATCGCGGATGCTCCATTCATTGGTTCTTTATTTCTGTCGGTTTGTCAATGTCCTTCAAGTATTTAAGACTCACCTGTTTCCCAGCACGTCCAGGGTACTACTTAGCGCGCGCGGCAGCGCGGTGCCGTGCTGCCTTTTTGAGCCCCTCTGTGCGTTTCGCGCAGTTTTTTCATCCCCCTGTGGGCGCAGCGCGCAGTTCTTGCGTTCTTTTCACTTAAAAGCGCTGACCAATTTGACGTGAGTGCGCTTTAAACGCTGGCCAATTTGGCAAGAAGTAGTACCCTGAGCACGTCAACCCCTAGCAAACCCGGTAGATAACGATGCTGGTTGACCTGGTTCCTTTTTTAAATAAGGATATAGGTTAAGGCACAGTTTGTGTTAACCTTACGCTGGACTACTGGCTAAATGGTGCATCTTCCTACTTCGGTAAAATTCTTTGTGCCGAAATGTGAATGACTGTCTTGAACAGATAGAAATTGAAAACCGCACGGCATATTCCGAGTTCTGAGCGAGGGACTTCCTAGGGGCTCTGCTTCCGAACAGGGACCTGCTTCCGACCGCTATGAAGTGAGGCAAACTGATGATGCAGTGAGGCAAGACTGAATCAGCATTGCATGAAAATGCAGGCTATGTGTATTACTGTATTCTGTTCGGACCTGTGTAATCCTTTCGCCTGAGAAATCACAATGTTGGAGGTAGCTAAATCATTGAGGTTTTGATCAAGGCTTTAAATTAGAAGCAGCTTTATCAGAGAAAACTATGTAGGTACTGTATTATTGCCTGCGGCACTTCAAAAATAATTAAAGGATGGTTCTTCAACAGCTGTCGAATCCATTTCGCGGATTTCGAATGCAATGCACCGTTCGAACAAAGCTAAAACCATAATGGTCAGACGACGCCACCTGCCAACTTAGGAAACACTATAGGCTTGTACTCGGGCAAATTAACTCAGCTCCTATGTCGATATATTTTAGTCTCAATTCCAATTAGCAGTCATGAACTCATGCTGAATTACAAAGACGAGGTCAAGGTCAAGGCTTTTCAAAAACTCCAGTAATTGCGAAAGCCATCAAACACGCCTTCAACAAATCACGGATTCTGAAGAAGAAGAAGGGCACCGACGCACCGTAAAGATCAATCCTTTCCCAATCAATTGATCAGTCATCCAGATTCCAGAGTCATCCTAGAAAAAATCCCCATCTCCTGGGAAGACAAATTTCTTCACCCAGTACTATAATTGGACTCTTTCATCTAGTTGAGCTAGATGACGGTGGCTAGAGGAGGTGGCTAGAGGACACCGGCTAGAGGCACCGGGCTAGAGGCACCGGGCTAGAGGAATCGGACAACTGGAACGAAAGCCACGCCAACTCCCGATTTCCGATTTCTTCCGTCATTTTCGACGTTCACATGCAGATCCTGGACATTTCCCGAAACCGCTACTCCTCATCCATGGCAAGGCACTGCTCCCCTTTCTGGATCCTTTTATCGTCAGTGCTCGCTCTTGCGAGCTCCTCCGTAAGCGCAGGAAATGATGACGGAGTAGTTGAAATAGATCTTACTGTGGGGGAGTATGACGTCCAGGGGGCCGATAGGTACATTTGCACGGTCGTCCGGCTTCCGCAAACCCCTCACAAACTGGTGCGCATGAATGCCTGAACTCCAGGCCTATGCCCTGTGCCTGTGACCTGTGCCTATGACCTCTGCCTCGAACCTGTATCTGTGCTACCTTGCACCAGCCGCTGGGCTGTCCACTGTCACACAGCCCCAAGTCAGGCATAGCTTTTATTTCCTGCAACCAGAAGCAGCTTCTAGGCAGCTCCCTGGCTTGCTATGTAGGCCAAACCAAAAAACTGACAGTGTATCCAGAAGCCAGGATAATTAGTTTTCCTGTGCTGTTCAATCTTTGGGCTTGCCCAGCGGCTGGCTGCAGGGATAGCTTAAAAGCTGTTGCTTGTAGCTGAAAAATAAAAGCTTTAGAGTCAGCACCTTAATGACTTGTGCATAGTTGTCTGCGATTGTTCGCCCAACCTGTGTCTTGAATGATACACAAGGTACCGTGTAAAACAATTGTTGGGTCAGTTTTCATAGTGCTTTTCTTTTTAGCCTTCCTACTACGGTTGAGCAAGTTTTGCTTTAGCCCTATTTGGCCTACCCCTAGAGCTGTAACATACACAAAGGTATCATATATTACACATAGGAACTGGGGGAACTTGTTTTGTAGTACATGCATGTTGGAGGTGATCCCGTTCCACGATGTATCAATGGTAGAGCTCATTGAACAGAAGCTGCGGGGTTTGAACCCCTTAACGGGTGCGCTTTAGTGCTCGCGGTCGTGTCAACTGCCATGGTAGCTTTGTTTCCAGGTAAAGTAGCAGCTGTAATCTACTGGCCGTCAGACGGGGCTCCTTAATATCACGCCCCACAGCTTAATCATTACATTGGGGGTAGGTACACGTTTAGGACACCCTCCCCACACCACGCACCCATCCCATCCCCCACACATCTCTCCACCACACACACAAGAAAACCGACCTCCAGTGTAGCTTTGGGCTGCAACCCCTCCCCTCCTTGTACCCTAAGGACGCCCTGCCCCCCCCCCCCCCCCCCTACCCACCCACCCACCCCAACACCAAACACGCAGTGCTGCTTTGATGTGACCGGATTCAAACCAAAGCTCAGTTGTGACAGCGAGGGATCAACCATTGATACGCAGTTATGTGATATATATGTTAAATCTATTCATAATGTGAATCTGGACTTAGTATGGTGCTCGATAAGCAGTACCGCGGCCGGTCCATCAGAGAGTTGTGTTATTGCTGCCTTTTCTGTGTTGCGTGGTGTTTGGGGATTGGTGTGCGTCAGAGCGGTCCTTGGAAAAAAAGACAATGACAGCCTATAGTCTCCGCTAGGTGTCGGTTGTGTTTGGTCGGTTGGGTGGGTTGGTGTTGGTCAGTGCAGATCTGGAAGCCTAACATTGTCAAGCCCGTCAGTGCTCCTCTAGGTGAGGGTGGGGGCCAAGGTGGGGTGAGGTTGGGGGGGTTGGTCAGAGCAGATTTTGGAAGCGAGACATTGTCAGCCGTCAGTGGCTCCTCTAGGTGAGGGTGGGGGCTCCAAGGTGGTGGTGGTTGGGTTGGTCAGAGCAGATTTGAAACCCCCCCCGCGAGACATTGTCAGCCCGTCAGTGCTTGGTAGGGCGTGGGTGGGGCCTGGTGTGGGGGTGGGTTTGGGGTTGGTCAGAGAGAATTTGGAAGCGAGACATTTGTCACCCGTCAGTGCTCTGGTAGGTGTGGGTGGGGGCTTGGGTGGGGTGGGTTTTGGGGGTGGTCAAGAGGCAGATTTGGAAGCGAGACATTGTTCAGCCTGTCCAGTGCTCCTAGGTGTGGTGGGGCCCGGTGGGTTGGGGTGGTCAGAGCATAGATTTGAAAAATGGTCAACAGCTGATTCTATGATTGACTCTTCTTATGTTTTGTGTACACTTAATATTCATGGAGGACTATGAACAAAAATACAAAAAATGAAATAGTAAGCCGATTATTTTGCTTGTATAGTGTCCTAGGAATTGACCAATTTGTCCCTTTTGTTGCTTGCAGGTTGGAATTGAGCCTTTAGCAGACGAGAAGATACTTCACCACATCCTGTTTACGGTGTAACACACGCCTACCGCGCATCTATGACCATTTGACTCTTCTTGCTCACAGGTTGTAATTAGCCGTAGCAGCCATAAAATAGTCACCAAATCCTGTTGTACGGGTGTA
>JAJSRW010001703.1:0-18737 GCA_022414725.1 Microglena sp. YARC | reverse complement strand
CGAGAAGAGATCCGTAACTCTACCCGAACGGTAAGTGTTTACAAGTACGTTTGCTTTTAAAATACTTACACAAAATGTCTCCCTTCGCGATGTACTGTCGTGGGGCCCATTTGTTTGACTTCCAGGTTCCCCTACGCAAAGGGGAGCCGGCTGCCCTTCAAGCTTCCCTCAATTAATTACCGGCCGTCTTCCTTGTTTCGCAGGCACTACCTAGACACCTCCGAACCAAGCCCTGGACTACATCACTTCAGCTCCCGTCAACAACGCAGTTGTTTTAAGGGTACCATGGACGCTGCCGTTTCCAACAAGTGGCACAAAGGCCCTCGCGGCGTCATGGTTCGCCACCGGGAAGTTGGACAGATCGGCGGTGGAAGGCTTTTGTCAAAGCCTATGACGCCCAGGCGCCTGGTTCTCGAGGCCTTGCCACGCTTAGACTACGCTACAAGGAGGAATGCACCCTTGACCTCCGTGGTACTTCACGAGCTTTTAGAATGCCCCAGCTGACCATCCACTGAGTTCCAAGAAAGCAGAATGGGATTCATCACGTTCTAGACTAACAATCAAGGAAGTCAACGCCCAACCTGAACTGGTGGTTGACTGTGATTCGAAGCAGGGGCAGAGGTCAGAACGTAACCACTCTGACACAGTATCTCGGCCAGCGTCACCGACATGAGCCGTCGCAGCTATTGACGCAACCAGAATATGGTGTACTCCAGCCTATCGTGGATGGAGGCTGTCGGAGCTATATTGACGATATGGCCAAGTTCTCCAAGCAGTGAGGGTACTGCTCCTTGCCTATCCATTGTCGCTATCCCGCAGTCGCCAGTACAGCAGTGCGTTGCATACACAAGGAAGCGGTGGAGTTCCTCTTGTCCTCGACTTGTCGGAACGACGTAGGTCTTGTAGTTCGGGGCTACTCACTAGAGAAAGGCCAACACAATGCTGATATGGGGGATCAGGGCGACACTTTCCGGCGCGTCAGGATTGGTGTGGAAGGAAACGCGTATCCTCATTCTTCTTCGACCAGGTGAGAGGCGGTACATTGCGATGGAAATATCTTGTCGTCACAAGGTAGTGGCTAAAGCGACAACAGTGTTCGCTTGACCGGACCACCGCTTGTACCTGCTGGCCAGCTCCTCGGAAGGAGAGCCGCTAAGGTCAGCGCGCACCTCTACAACGGTGCATCCCAAGACTTTTCTCTGTGACGACCTCATCAAGGTGCGCTTGGCTATTCTGAGAATTGTTTTGGTGCATGAGCAATTGCTCCACTTCCTGCAAGGGAAGGTGGGTGTATTATTCAGTGCATGTGTGTTCTACGTTTTTTCCTTAGCGCAAAGGTGTTAAAGGTCGGTATGTATGGTAGGTTGGCCTTTGAAATTGGGATGTGTTTCATTGCTCCCGTTTGCAAAGGGGAGGCAATGGATCCTACCACTAACGTGATATTTTATATTATTTCCTACTAGTCTAAGGCCAGGTGCCTGCCAAATTGTCGACTTGGGTCATCATCGACCCAGCGAGCTTGGGTGATGCCACTGGGACCGCTTTGGACGTTGGTGAGAAGGCTTGGACGGGCGTTGATGCTCAGACACTCTGCGAACCTTGATGGTCCAAAACAGGAAGTTTGCTGGGGTTTCAAGGTGGTGATGTAGGCAAGGCAACATGGAGCAAGTGAAGTACCTTCACTAAAGGGCTTTCGTTGATGCCACCGACTAAGGAAGGACGTGCATCAATGTCCCCAATTACGGCGATTGGGCCTGCTTCAAACGGCAGCTTCGCAACACAGTGGCATAGTCGGGACTTTCTCGCACTACTCGTCAGCACGTTCCGTCGCAGCTTTGCGTGTATGACTGCAAGTAACGGCCTGAAGGTCTATCTATCCCACAAAAGTGCTGCTCGACAAGCAAGCGTGTTTTGGGAACGCCCCGATAATTAGCGGGTGCTCGCATCGGTCCCCGGCAGGGTTGGCTACAGCAGGAGATGTGTGACGAATACCATACGGGCGGTGCGAGAGTACAGCAACGGGGAACTGGGTGATGTGCTTCACCATCGTAGAATGGCTTCAGGCCTGCTGGGGCATTGGCTGAGGGTGAGGAGCGTCGTCGGTTTTGGAGTCAGTCCCACAGAGGCTTGGGGTCCGCTTACATGGCGTTTGAAGAGTTTCATCCGCGCACGGAGCAGTCATCTTGCTGCAAACATCACGCCGCGATGCAAGAGGCTGGTGGGATGAGACAGAGAGCTAAAGAATCTGGTGGGCACAAGCTCGTTGAAGATCGGACATCCGGAGAGCTGAGTAGCCCTCAATGACCTGCAAAGACCTCCGTGATGACATGCTCGGCCCCGAGTGTGGGACGAGCTGAAAGGCTTCCGTAAAGATCACAGCCGGATCAGGCCCTTTTCCAACTATGACAGATGAGAATTCAAGACCGCATTGGGCGGCAGGATACGTCTGCAGCAGGTGCAACCGACAATCGCCACACGCACAGAAGCATTCATCCACGACGAACCTAACGGACCCTTCTTGATCACCATCTGGAAAAATGAATGAAGCAGAGAAAGAGCATGGTGAGGGGGATGAGGTTGGTAACCGGGCTACGTGATATGGGATTAGAAACGTTGTCAGGTTAGAAAGTAGGGTGATGTGTTTCAGGTGCTAGGATTAATTGTTTTGTCCGTGGTGGTGTAGTGCGTGGAGGTCTCGTAGAAGTGCTGCAGCACGTGCAATGTGAGCCTACGACGCAAATGTGGTGTCCTCCACCACCACCGTGAATGGGGCTGTGAGCAAGGTGAGGGTTGGAAGTATATGAGTTATAAGGTTAATGAGTTTTTGAAGGTTATGAATTTTACGGTTTGGAGATTGCGAGGTTATGAGGTTATGAGTTACAAGGTAATGAGTTTATGAGGGTAATGAGTTAAGAGTTCTGAAGATTGGCGAGGTTAACAGAGTTAACGAATGATGAGTTACAAGGTAATGACTTATGAGGTTTTGATGTAGAGTTACAGAGATTGCGAGGTTATTAGTTTGTGATTTTTATGAGTTATGATTATGAGTTATGTAAACAAGATTCAATAAAATTGTCTAGGAATTGTCCTCTTTCTCCACAAACTAGAAAAACAATCTATGTTTAAAACATAAGATGATTCTAAGATAAGTAAAGGGAATTGTCTCTTGTCGAAAACTAGAAAACAATCTTAATGTAAACATAAGAAGATTCGAAGAAATCAGCGAAAAACTCAACCAAATCAGAAATTCTGCCTAAACGTCTTTTGATTTGAATCAATAAGATCCACACATTTAGAAGCATCCCAAATCTGGCCGGGAAGCAGGAAGCGCTTGTGGTGAAGGGGCTAGCATGGTCTAGTCCTGTCAGCCCCCGGACGAACGGACCTGCCATAGCTCGATGCCGAAGGTGGTTATGACCAGGAAGGACCAACAACCTTCGGGTAGAGGCAGGAGGGGGGTGGTCCCGGGCCAAAGGGTGATGTTCTCACCTTAGGGAGGAGGAAGACAGGGCAACAGAGGAACGGCGCTGCCCACTGGTAAGGGGGTCTCGCCAAGTGGAAAGGAGCCCAGTCTATGACAAGGGGCAGATTCAGGGCATTCAAAGAAAGCGATGAGACATTGTGTCCAGCAGTGTGCAGCTGCAAGCAGTCAGGGCTTGGAGCAGACTCAATGGAGGGGGGGGTCGTCTTGGTTTGGACCGGTCCGTTGGAAAGCGTCCTCGTACATGAGCCAAAGGGAACGCATTGGCAGGCCCAGGGTGCCATGAAGCAAGCTCTGGCAAGTGAATGGTATAGTAATCATCCGGACGGTGGGAGAGTCTTGTCAGCAGAGGCGTACCCGCGCACACCATGCGAAACAGCCCTGCACGTAGAGGGAGGGAGACTTTGAGGCTTCGTCTTGTCTTTGGCGTTCTCATCCGCTGGGCATGGCGGGGGGGCGGACACGTTGTAAGTCCACCCCACACGGCGTTCTGTGGGAGGTCTTCCAGGGTACACGAGGGGCCTCACTTCGTGGAATGGCGGTGCACACGAGCGCTCCTCTCTGTTGCTGAGGCAATCCTCGGGATTCAAGACCACGCGGCCTCGCAGGTCAGCGGTTAGTGCTAGGGTGAGTGTCTAAGGTGGAGGGGGGTAGAATGCTCCACAGCCTGGGCCAGCCAAAGCAGCACGTTCCTCGGTATAACACCTGGGCACAAAATGGTGGGACTCGGGGCGCGCTCTCTCGTTGGCTGATAGTGTTTGGTGAAGAAGGGCCTGCGTGCTTGGCGCCAGAGACAGTTCAGAAGGTTCACCTCAGTCTCATCATGGAGGCGCGAGACGCCCCACCATGTTGTTGGGTCCAGTTGGAGGTGCTTCCCCACAAGACCAACAGCCATGTTCCAAGAGCTCTTGCCTCTGGGTGGGGGGGGGGGAAGGCCTGTGCTGGATCAGCTGCTCCTCAAGTCTGCCCGTAACCAGCTTCTCGAGGTTTCTTTGCGTAGGGTGATGAGCGCAGCTATGGGGGTGTCCTTGGGGGGGAAGGGCAGGGGGTGAGAGGGTGTAACCGCCACAGGGCCAGACTCCCAAGAACGGTCCTCTCCAGTGAGGGGATCTGGCCCTCTGCAAGGGAAAAGGGAAGCGGGAAGAGCTTCCATTTGGGAGGTGGAAGTTCAGGAAGGAGGACTAGCATCCCCCAGGGGTCTGGCAGAGAGGAGAGGATGGTCAAGGTCTTGGACAGCAGCGGAGGAGGGCAGGTGAGCCTTCGTTTTCGCTTGATGAGCTTGAGCGGATGTCCTTGAGACGGGTGCCTCCCACGAGAGTGCTTGGGAGAGAGCACTTGGTTTGAGGTGATGGGCAATCGGACCGGAAAGGAGGGGGTGTTGTTGGAAGGTGGTTTTTCAGTAGGATGGATTGGGGGCACTGCATGGGCAGAGCGATAATTCTAGCGAATGTTCAGCAGGAGAAAAGCCACATGCACTTTTCCCCGGGCCAAGTTGGTGGTGGTTTGATGGGAGGCATGTCACAGAAGACGGGGCGGTAACAGGGCATGGTATCTCACTTGGCTGACCTGGAGGAAGGCGCACAGCCCGAGAATCTCGTGACGGTAGAGCTGCTGCCAGGGGTGACCTGTGGTAACTGAAGAGGAGCCATGTGGTCTTGGCCAGCATCAGCCAGCCGAGTGGGAAGCAAGATGGGGTACAGCAAAGCCCTCCTCGATGAAAGGGAAGGACGCGTTTGTCCCGAAGCGGGGGAAGCGGTGTCCTGGACGTGGTGATTCCTCCTCCTGCAAGGCTGAGGTTGCACAAAGGCATTTGAGAGAAGATTGCAACTGCTGCGGAGAGGCGCTGGTGGTGAATGCAAAGTTAGCCTGAGCCATAAAGCTTGGAAGCCAAGCATTGCATAGCAACATGCGCCCTTCCAATAACATTGAGATTGCGTGAGAGCATGGAGCTGCTGGCACGTGAGCTGCTATGGGGCATGTGCTGGGTAGGCCTAGCAGCTTGCAAAGGGCGTGTCCTGCACCGAACGGCACGCCCCAGCAATCTGTGAGGTGTGTCTTCTGGGGAATGGAGGTTGGTACACGCAGTCACGTGATGGGTTGCCAGGGCGGGGTCCAATCTGCAGGGAGGGGTATGTCTGGGGGAAGTTCAAGAAGCAGAAGACGGGTCTTGGAACAGCTGGGCGGGTAAGCAGCCGAATTGGGCTACGACGTATGTCTCCTTGATGATAGGCCCATCTGTGGCTGGGTTGAGGACAAAGTGCTTGCCATCGTCAGCAAACGAGAGGGTGGGCAGGGGCCAACTCTCCTGAGGGAAGACGGAAGGATTGCAGAGTTCCACAAGATCTCAGTTGGTTATATGTAGGTGATGAAGGGCTCCAAAGATGATGACCATATGATTTACAGGTCAAGGCCGCCACCTTCCTGAGGGAGAGCCGGAAGTGTTGGGGAAGGAGGTAGTGGAAGAAACCGTTGAGACGCACTCGCGTAGGATTGACTCCCATGCAAAGAAGGAAGGGCTGAAAGTGTGTGGGTAAAGCTCGAGTGTACAGAAACCAAGGCTGGCTGAGACATCCGTCTGTTTGCTATTGCAGGGTTGAAGGGGAAGCAGAGAGTATCAAAGAAGGGGCAATTCGCATCTAGCTGACGGCTTGAAGAGCTTCAAGACGAGCACAAGAACACTGTACACGTATTGAGGGAAGAGTGAGAAAAGGCTGTCGAAGTGAGGTCGGCCAGAGGAGTGAAAGTCGTCCAGCGTGCCATGCCGGCACGCCCCGCAACGAATTGATGGGTGGTTGCGAAGCTCCAAGAAGCTGTGCGGGCGAAGATGCGCTGGGAGAGCTGAAAAAGATCGGAGTTGAGAGAAGTTGGAGGTGCTGAAGATGCTGAAGATGGCCAGAGGCTAACAAGCTGAGGGAAAGGTGTTGACCCTGGCGTTTTTCGTAAAACGAGCCTCGATCAAAAAGAAAGGTTACGGCAGATGCGTCTCCTTGAGACCGCTTCAAAGACGAGCAAAGCAACACAGAAATGTATAGCTGAGGGCAAAGAGGGAGAGAAGGCTGTCGCAGTTGAGATTGGCCGGCCAGAGAGTGAAAAGTCGCCCCAAAGTGCATGCCGCACGCCCCGCAATGGCGAATTGAAGGTGGTTGCGAAGCTCAAGAAGCTGCGCGAAAAGATGCGAAAGCCGCGAGAAAAGATCGGAGTTGAGAAAGTTGGAAAAAGTCGGCTGATGCCAGGTTGGCTCGCCGGTCTGCTGATGGGCCTGTCAGATGTTAGAGGTTAGCAGCAGGCCCGGCGTTGTCACCCCCACGTCGGTCTCAAACACGCCCAAGTCCCAAGATGCTCAAAAGCATAAGAAGCAAGAAGACTGGATCGCCTGTCCAGATGCAGCAGCTCCTTGGGACTTCCCTCAGGCACCTTGAAAACCATTTTTGGTGCTCCAACGACCGTTGCAGCGCCTGTCCGAGGCCGCCCCGAGCAAGTTTTTTTTTTTTTTTTACAAAGGGGGGAACCAGGAACAAGGCGCAACTGATAAAACCTAGCCCTTTGTGACCCTAACGGAGAAAAGACAAAGAAAAGACAAGACGGGCTAAGGGACAGCTAAGGGACCGGACACCACCTGGGCGACGTAAGGGACAAGGAGACGGGAACAGAAGACAAACACAACCAGAGAGGCAAGGAAGAAGAAAAACAGGTAGCCCAAGAGAAGGGGCTAGGACTACTAAGAAAAAAGACCTATGAAGGGGGGGGCATAACATTGCAACCTCTAACAGTCGCGGATCAGAAGACTGAAAAGAGGAGATGTGGGGCAAACTAAGGAGGACTAAAACGGAAAAACCATGCGAGGAGAAACTAAGAGTAACAAAGGGGGGGGGGGGGGGGAGGGGAGGGGCGGGTGGGGGGGGGGGGACTAAGGAGGCAACTGAGGAGGAAACTAAGGAGGCAACTAATGGGTGGAAACTGAACTAGGGGAAGCAAACTAAGGGAGAACTGCTAAAGCCCAAGCCTAAAGCAGGGAGGCAACCAGAAAAGAAGAAAGACAACTGGAAGCAAAGCGAAAACCTAAAAGACTGGTCTGGGCAGGTAAACAACAGGAATGAAGACAGAAGACAGTATCAAGATCTAGATCTTGATCTGGATCTTAGCGCAGATCTGGACCTTGAATCTTGGTCGCAGATCTAGCCCCAGATCTGGAACGCTGTGCCTCGAGTGCTGTGTCCAAATCTGGAACCTGAATCCTGATCTGGGGCAGGGTCTTGATCTTGAAGGCTTGGGCTGGATCTAAGGTAAGGGTCAGATGGGCCTAGAGCTGGGGCTTGGGCTGGACCTAGCGGTCAGGGTCTAGATCAGGGTCTAGAGCTCGGGAATGGGCTGGGTCTCGGGTCAGGGGTCTAGAGCAAGGTCTAGATCCGGGTCATGGGCTGGATCTGGATCAGGGTCTAGATCAGGGTCTAAAAAAAAAAAAAAAAAACTAGGGCTTGGGCTGGGTCTGGGATTGGGTCTGGGATTGTAGGGAGCCGACCAACGAAGGTGCGCAACTGCTAGTAATCCCACCTCGACGTGCCCTAATCTCTCCGCTTCTGCCTGGGTTGTGTGGTGCTTCAAGTTATTATGTTGACTGAGCCCTACTCCCCACTTCCTCCCTCCCAGGTGTCGTCGCAGATTCATCCGTTCGGTCAGCCCCTCGGCTCTGGGACTCCAAATCTGGGCCAGGTAAGCTAGTAACACATATTTACATACATTTTCAACATTCGAACTCCCGATGTAACTTTCTCTGCTGCTCGTTCCATTTTCCTTCTTTAGCAATTCGCGTAGCATATTCGCATTC
Source organism: Microglena sp. YARC (assembly GCA_022414725.1). Classification (NCBI taxonomy): domain Eukaryota; kingdom Viridiplantae; phylum Chlorophyta; class Chlorophyceae; order Chlamydomonadales; family Chlamydomonadaceae; genus Microglena; species Microglena sp. YARC. Next base: position 10,431 of record JAJSRW010001703.1, on the reverse strand, counting down.
TCCTGCTACACTCCGAGTGGTCTGCGCTACGAGATATCGAATGCTTCCACCAACTCTCTTCTCTGGCGCGCGACGAAATCTACCTACTTTGTTCCATCAGTTTCGGTCAACTCTTCCCGACTAACAGAACCAACCAGGTCAGCTCATACGCTTTCGCAGAGGCAATGCTGCTATCTAAGTCGCCGTCTACAATCATCTGACGCGACTCCAGCTAACTTCTGTGGTCGCAGGGTGGTAGACGGTTACTTTGGTAGCGAGCTGCACCTCTGTGGGCAGCCGAAAGTATGACTACCGGACAGGCGCCTCTCCCTGGACTTCCCACAGGGGGGATGCGGAAGCGCACATCCCCTGGCGCATTCTTGATGGTCGCTACCAGGAGCGAAGCTCCATGCAATCGAGAACTCACTAACGAATCCCCTTTTCCCGCCATGCAGGAACTGCCAGGAGAGACACCTGCTCTTTCAAATCGGGACGCTGCAGTCACCATATGAACTGGAGCACCCTGGGCTTAACGCCTCTTATTAAAAATGCCGACCTTGACAACCACTGTTCGCATGGCGCAATCAATTCATGGACCCTGCTAATTTCTGCCAGTTTTTTCAAATCCACTCGACAATACCAATCCACTTTCGAAAACACCCCCCACGCGCTCTGTTACCCACGCACCAACTTCATAGCCAGGAGAACGGAAGCACAGGTTGGTCCCCAATCTGCGACCTCAAAGCTACGCGGAATCAGATTTACGCGGATAGTAGGATCAATGCGCTCCTCTTCCACCCGTTTCCCTCCAATGTGCCTCCCGCTATCCTAGCAACACTACCCTGATGCTCACTCACACGCCATTTCATATCTGCTCTCTCGCTCTTACGCTGCTCTCTTCCCTTATCACTTCTGCTCACAAGCACATGCCCTTTCTGCTTATTCTACCCTAACCACTAACCATAACCAATACGATGCGTCTCGGCCTACGGGGCTCAAATCTCACTCCCCGATCAACCTCATGCCTCACGACAAGTCTCGAGCTACCTATCAAACTCATAGGAGCTACGATCTTACCTGCCTGCCACATACCATCAATAATTATTATCATCATCCTGGAACGTAAAAAATGGTCGCCGACAACACGATCATACCTTCGAGAGACTGCTGGGGGTCGTTTGCCTAGCCTGCCCGCTTTCACTGATCAGATATGCAACCATCACCTTAACTCTAGAGGGGAAAAAATGTTAGAACCACCGGTCCGGTTCTTCTCGAACCAGCAGCCAGAGCCACCCTTTATCTCATCTTCATGCCCTCAACTGGTTTATACCCAACACTTAAGCCGTTTTTTTCCCTTTCAACTTGCTCGGATCCATCACTATGGAGAGCCACGGCGGCTTGGACTCTTCAAAAGCCTGAGTGGACTTGAAGGTACTTTCCAGGTACCGGAGTCTCCCACCCCCAACCTACGCCTCTACCCCAGAGTCTACCACCGCCCACGCCTATGCCTCTACCCTGAGTCTACCAACCCCAGGGCCTATGCCTCTACCCTGAGTCAACACACCAACTATGCCTCTACCCTGAGTCTACCACCCCACCTATGCCTCTACCCTGAGTCTACCACCACCAACTATGCTCTACCCTGAGTCTGCCACCCCCAACCTATGCCTCTACCTGAGTCTAACACCCCACCAATGCCTCTACCCTGAGTACACCCCAACCTACGACACCCATGCCTCACTCCCTGAGTCTACACACCCCCACTATGCTCTACCCCTGAGTCTACCACACCCACCCCCATTCCCACCGCCAACAACTATGCCTCTACCCTGAGTCTACCACCCCCACCTATGCCTCTACCCTGAGTCTACCACCGCCACCCCACACCTATGCTCTACCCTGAGTCTACCACCACCAGACCCTATGCCTCTACCCCTGAGTCTACCACCCCAACCTATGCTCTACCCTGAGTCTACCACCTAATTGTCCCAACCCAACGATGCCTCTACCCTGAGTCTACTAACCACCCCCAACCTATGCCTTTACCCTGAGTCTACCACCCCAACCTATGCCTCCACCCCTGAGTCTACCCACCCCCATGCCTCACCTAGTCCTACCACCCAACTGCCTCTACTACCTGAGTCTACCACCCCCACCCTATGCCTCTACCCCTGAGTCTACCACCCCCAACCTATGCCTCTACCTAAGTCTACCAGCCCCCAACCTATGGCCTCTACCCTGAGTCTACCACCCCAACCTATGCCTCTACTGAGTTACACCCCACCTATTACATTACATTACATGTTAAAGTCTACTTGACACCCGCGAGGTGTATGAGACTCTGTGCTTTAAAACAAAAGTAAAAAGCACCCACAAAGCAAAAAACCCCATTACATTAGGGGGTGTGTCGAGGACAAACAAACCAAACTCCCAACCACACCGTTTTGGTGGCGTAGGTATTAAACCCCTTAGAGCAGAATCCAGATCTCAACCACTTACAGTGGCGGAGGTAAGAAGCTAACAAATGGAGAAGTTCTCAAGAAGAAAAAAAAGGGATAATAAATTACGGTGCCACTAAGCAGTCCAGGGCTTTCCTGTCTTGCTCTTCTAGCAAGTAGAAAGATAGTCGGCTAGGTTGCTCCAAAAAGACTTAGTTGCCATTTCCATCATTCATAAAGGTTCTGATGTGGAATCGCAGAATTCCACATTCATACGTGTTAAGTCGGTATCCTCATGGACATGCCTATAAATATCTGTAAACAGATTCTGGTGTAGCGGAGGCAATATCAATTATAAAAGGGAGCACAAACAACAAACAATGCATTTCATCCTAGTTTTTTGGAACCCACACATTTGACAGCAATGTCTCATTGAGCGAGTGGGATGTGTGCTCTATCCACCACCCTCATTCCTATGCCTCTAACCTGAGTGGTCTACCACCCCACCACTATGCCTCTACCCTGAGCCTACCACTCCAACCTATGCCTCAACCAACAACTTACCACCCCCAACCTATGTCTCAACAGAGGGACTTCCTGCCCTACTCATCTATGCTCTATCAAAGAGACCTCTCCCATAATCCTCCGCAAGAGGACGTAACCATAAGGCCCTACACCCAAGGCCCTCACCTCAAACCCTGCACGCGAACACCGCCCCTTAACCACGGATCCCACTCAAACCTCAAATCTATAGGGGACCCCTCATAAAGCTGGGAAGTATAGCAAACAAAGAAGTACCTGTGGATAACAGCCACTTCACCCCTTGCTGCCATTGCCGAAGTAACAAGCCCAGTGCAAGCTGGCGGAGATTCCTGGCTCTCAACATAAAAAAATGGTGTAGCGCCCTGAACCCAGTTCCACGGTCTCGCATAAAGACTAAGTCAATGGACCACTTCGACACCCTCATTTGATATAATTGAGTGTACATACCCCCCGAGTACCACATCAGCCCATGCCCACCGGTTCTCGCCATCCCCAAATAGTAACCACTAAAGCACATAACTTGACTCTGTCCTGGATAACGTGGCACAGATACACCACCCCTTTTGTGATGTCGGAATCAACTCGGCTTGATTTTGGTGGCTCTTTGGAACATTCTTCCGTAGGCTACACTGGATGTCCTACAGGTCTCCTTACAGAGACGGTTGCCTCGGTGCAACGCATACAAAAAATAAAGAACCGTTCCTCGCCCACCTGTATTAGGGACATACTTATTCAAAATAGCATTCAATGCCTATCTCCAGCCCCCATGGACCCGACATGTAGAGGAGGAAAGCGCCCCACCTGCAGCAAGGCCAGCCCACAATCCGGCCCTAAGCACTAATCCTACCATACATTGAGAACAAATCTCAAGCCACTGCCAAGTAGGCAACGCATCAATGCTACCTCGTGAACCACATGTCAACACAGAGGAAATATTTTCTAATTTGGGGAGAGACAATCACCAATACCTCAAGCAACGCCGAACGACCTGGGTGTTAGGCCGTTTCACTTCACCTCAGGGGGAATTTTTTCAAATTTTGCTGATGCAGGCCTACAATGCACACATGAATACCCCAGATGGGCATACTCCACAAATTGCACAACCCGATTATACCCTGACCAAAACCAATCCCCACAACCTTTCCTCTTTGAATCCCACAACTTTGGAATCCTACCTGGTAGCAGCAAAAAACAAATCCTGGATACGTCTACAAGGACATAATAATGTATCTTGCACTTTACATACCCCCCCCCAACCGCAATTATGACATTGTCCGGTTGTCTTCAAACAATACATCAACCGGGTATTGATAAGACTCAGAAACCTCTCGCCCATCCCTTGGCTCACACTGGGCGCCTGGCAGGGCCATATATGGGCAATCCTCATCCTTAAAGATGAGAGCGCCGACTGAGTTTTTTTGGACCCCCAATTCCAGCTTGGTAATGCGTCTGGCTGTTACCCAAGATACAAACCCCTCCGAACCCAATGCCTACTGCTAACCAACATGGAATATACCATGATGGAGGACACCAGCTCACCCCAACGCACTCCCCCACAACCAAGAATGGACTGCGACATGGGAGATGGTTGCCTAGACCCAACCCTGAGTGCTATCAACTACCATACATTGAAGAAACCAAATTCGTGCCAAACTGCAAGTGCATCGCCATCCAATGCCTATCTCGGTGGGACCCATATGTCGGACACAGAAAAAATATTCAATTTGGGGAGAGACATACCGATCTCAAGGCAACCCGTAATGACCCTGTGTGTTTGGCCGAACCACTTCATCCCTCGCAGGGGGAAAATTTTACACTAATATTGCTGATGCGGCCTCCATGCCACATACCGAGCCCCAGATGGGAATCATTCAACCAATGAATCGTACAACGCGTGATTATATCCGGACACCCAAACCCGCACGACCTTATCCCTGATGAACCCCTACAACGCTTTGGGATCCTACCTGGCAGTAGCAAAACCAAATCTCCAACGTCTTGCAAGGACACAGTAAACTGTATCTTGCACTTTACAACCCCTCCAATCCGCATATAAACATGCTGGTGTCTAAAAAATACCATAAATCTGGTATTGGGATAGACTCGAAAACCTCAATCGCCAATCCCCTTGGACTCCCACTGGGGAGCCTGGCAGGCCCTATATGGGAACATCTCATACTTTAAAAGAGAGCGCAGACATGAGATTTTTGGATCCATAGCCCCAATACATTTGACGTTGCGCCGATGGATACTATAGAAACACACCTACTTCACAACTCTACAAAACCCATGCCTTCAACACCAACATGGAAGATACCATGAATGAAGGCGCCAGCCGCCGATTCGCCCAACCCCCCCCAACAGCAAATGGACTGCGATAGAGGAGATGCCCCTGCCTTCAACTGTCACCTAACCTGAAAAACGTGGTACACGCAGAGCCACCCCCCACAAAAAAAAATATTTCAGCAACTCCAGACAAAGCATCTGAAACATCGCAAACCTGGGACCCACATTAAAACTCAAACATAACCAATCCACAACTTTTTCCCCCCCACCTTAGCCCACCGACCGAATTCCACGGGCCCCCCCCGCCAACAGCTACGAAGCTCAAACAACACATGGCTTTAACCAACCATATCCTTTTTAAACGCGCCTAAGGCCTAATGGACCTGCCCAACAACCCACCCACCATGCCCAGTCCCCCACTATACATGGATAACATACATTTTCCTCACTCCTCAACTGCAGAGGGCTGAGGAGCTCCTGGGAGCTAATTCTCAATCAAACATTCCTATGACACAAACCTGATGTGGCTATTCTTACAGAAAACCAAAAACTGCTCTCTAGACTGCACTCTCCTTTCATCCAATTCATCAAGAAGGATACTCCCCCAATACTCTTCACACAGTAGTAGTGGCCCAAAACACCGGACAACCACCACGGTAAAGGAGGGGTCATATATCTCACTCCACAAGCCTTAAGGCCCCCCGTCACCATGAAGTAATGCCAGACAGCCTGGCTGGTTGCTGGTGCACAATCACGTGCTTCGGCTAACCACCGCAAACTCCTACAACATCATAGGCGTCTACAATGACAACCATGGACCAACCCAGCAACGGCAAGCACGCCTATACAATACATCAGGGAACTATTCTGCACATACAAAAGCCCGATTCACCCAGCCCCGACTCTGTGGAGGGGATTGGAATGCAACCCTCTTTCCTCAGAAGATCTAGCCCAAGCCGACGCCACTGTCCCACCCAGACCACATCACATATCTATGTGCTCCCAACTCAAACCTCTCACCCCACCAAACCCTTTCACTAGAGCACTCCACTTCCAATTGCTACGAGGAAGGCAACCTTGAGCACCACAGCAGAAATCGATGACAATCTCATCTCCCTTGGCCAAACCCCCTCCACCCCATATTAGTGAAAAGAGGAGGCTTCGGAGGATACTAGACCACATGGGCCCTCCACCAAATTAATCCCCCCTATTTACCGTTCCCATACCTGACTTTTGACTGTAACCTGGGATCCCTCTCGACCCAACAACTGTCCCAACCCCGTGGAGCAAGGGCTTCATGAACGCCATTCTAGAAAGGCATTGAGAAACGCCACACCTTCTTCCATGGAACAACCCCAACCATCCCGGGACTGGTGGCGACCTAGGCCAAACCTCATGGAGACAATCCCTCCATCCAACCTCCACCAAGTAAAAACACACTCTCCCTTGCAAAAGGATTAAGACCTCGCCATCTCAGCAACCAGATTATGGACCTTTACGGATGGCCCTCACACACTATGTTTTGAAACCTAAAAACCCCCCTTACAGAACCAAATTCCTAGTGCACTTCTTTGACAGAAAAGAAGAGCAAAGCCCACGCCAAAATCACACACCTCCCAGATCCAACAGCACGTAAACGTACAAGGAAAATCCTAACCACCACCCAAACTTCCCTATCACACCCGCCCATTCTAACTCCTCCTAGAAACATGCCATAACCCATCCTTACCACCCTCACCCATATCCACTTGACCCTCAAAACCATGCCCTCACTCTTGGCGCAATCAAATATATCCCTCGATGAGCCCTCCCTGCCCTCCGAGGAATTCTCACAAACAGCAGAACAAACAGCTACCCACTGGCAAAGAGCAGCCTTCATGATACCCAACTAGCAACAACCTAAACAAGCCCACAGAAACATTCTGCAAAACCTCTGATAATCCGACGTCACCCCAGACCCCTCCAATACCCCACCCACTGGCCAACACAAAACTTTGTCCACTAAATGACCTCCGGACATCTTGGCGGGCACACGGCGGACACTTCGATGCCCCCCCTCAACCAACACGCTGCCCGGGCAAATAACCTACCCAAGACAGACAGACCGGCCCCCCACTCCATGGCCTCTCTGCTGACACATTTCTCCCTAGAACCAAGCCCAACCCCACCAACACTCCAACCCCATCCTACCCGACCTCATGAGTTCTACTAATTACCAACATTGCACTCCAAACACGCTAGCAAAAAAGCAAACAAGCTGCCCAGACGAAATCCAATTGAACGACTAACCTGCCTCCCTGGTCTATGGCACACACCAGACATTAAAATGTTTGGCTTATGGTGGGATTCACCTGGCTACACCCCCATTGCTGGAAGACCTCCCAAACCATCATGCGTACAAGAAAGGAAGACCCACCTCAAGCCAACCACTACAAGGAACCTATTGCCTCAACATACAACGATGGTAATTGTGACTAACATGGTTACAACAATTGTAATGTCCAACAATACTTGGACCCCCAATACCAAGTCCTCAGTGCACTCCCAAGAGGATTCAGACAGAAACAGAGCATCCCCTAGCAGCTCACCCACCTCGCTACATGACATCGACGCGAAATGCGGCCTACTCGCCTAAAAAGCCCAGACCTGTGTTTGTGCATAACTTTGACTTCTCCACTTCTGCCCTTTAATACTGCCGTGGACCACTGACAAGTGCTCCTTCAAACTATGTATTTGACCTTGGCCAAGTCCGGTAATGATCATTAAACTAGTGAAAGAATTTACAACGGGGCTACCTCCCCACATGTACCTCAACAACACTCCCAAGGCAAACTAATCAAATCACAAGAGCACCATCCAAGTGACACCTCTCCCCCCTCCACTCCCCTTCTATCATCTCATCGAACCTCTCCTCAGACTGCTACAAGCCCGGGGCAAGCAGAAGTACAACAAAACCAGACATTACCTCAACACTTTCCCAATACTGCACGCAAGATTTAAAACAGGTAGCCAGGATATGCTCGACTGACACCAGGTGTGTCACTAAACAGCAGACAACCTCAAGGGTACAATTGCCTAAAGCTGCAAACAATTCCAGTACTTGGTCTGTGCAGATTACCTCTTTAACGCGTGGGTAAATGCATGTATCACTGAGCATATTGCATGCTCCCACCCCCAAGCGTCCCACCAACCACAAGGCCCAAACCAAACTTGCTCCACAACACCATCTCCATTAACAACATGGGCTACATACCTTCCCCAAATGAACCATACAAAGTATCTTAGGGGTGGACCCGTTAGCCCTCACCCTAAACTGAGACCCCTCATGAAACAAGCTTAGCCGCTCCATCATAGTAAAGGACCACCAAATCCTCACCCACTGCCCCCAAACCAAAAGGCGCCACCCTCTCCAATGTCTCAGACTCATCCAACCACGTGTATTAAACCTCCATCACCTACCCTCATGACGTTGCGACCCGTACATGCCTTACTTTGCGGATATAGGCATCTGTTAGACAAGCCTTATGGACCCGGCTAAAAAAATGTACAATCATCACAAATGTGACCTTACACCCCTCCATTCCCAACTGCTAGTGTCTGTTCCTTACCCCTTCGACAGCAGGATGTTGGGTATCCCCTCCCTAATGGGGAACTTTGCTCAAATTACAGCATTCCCCTCCCAACCTCCACTAAGGCTCCACTTCAACGTATCACGGGCAAACTAGCAGGTCACTACCAGTCCCTCCTCCACAAAGAAGCTGCTATGCTCCAGACGGCTATGATCCATCTTACCTTGCCCCAGCACACCACCTTCAATACTTACCTTGCGCCAGGCAAATTCACATCTCAAAGAGCTCCATCCATAATCCAATATGGAGGATGAACCTCTACGCAACCCCTTCAAGACTCTCTCTCCCGGACCTTACCCACAACCATTCCCCGCCCAACCGTTCTCAAAACTCTCATCCCCTCTTGCGGGCATTCACTTCCCTACTGAACATTAAGTCCCCATGGGACCACAATCATCCCCATCCAATACCCTCTCGCACACCCTATGGCACCAGAGTTCTTCCACTAGCCATAAAAGTTGCCCAGCTAACACGAACCTAACCTACACCTTCGTGCTCTCCGACCCCCAATCCTGAAGCCCATCTCAACCCCTACTCTGCCACAACCCCTCCCTTGGCATCGAGGACCCTCCCAATTCCACACTACGCATTTCTCCCCAACAGCACATTACCATTCTCCAAATTATACTATCACCACCACGCTTAACACTGGGACACCCCCCCAAACTAGCTCGGCCCGACCCGTGACCCCCCAATGGCCTGCATCCTTACCCCAACCACAACAAACAGCCCCCGCACGCATAATACATCGCAGGACAGATCCTCCTACCAATGCACACATTGTCGCACAGAGAGTCCTATCTTCAGCCCCACCATAGTCTACCCTTTATGCTCAACCTGGAGCACTGACCCAGATGCTTGGCCGACTTGCGCAGAATTGCCAATTCCATCAGAAATGACACCCCTACAAAATTGTGACTGACTCCTGCCCACTACAAACACCACACCACCGTAAGAACAGCTCTCCCTCACGACAACCTGTGATGCTGTCTCTACCCGAGCGCTGTGTGTGCGTCAACCCCACCCCAGCCAAGAGCTCCTCCACCTCCTATAGAAAACCAAACCCACAGCCCTGAGCCCACCTACCTGACGGCTTCAGAGGCACAAAAGAGAAGTCTAACAACCTTACGAAGAACCCCCCCATCACTAGCATATTGAGGGTCCAGAAAGCTCCATGCACATCTCTGACACACCATCTCCCTCTGTACATATCTCTCAACCTGGCTGTCCTCCCCTGACAGGTAGTTGCGCCACAAGCCAAGACTATACTCCACTCTAGATCAACGCACTAATCTCCAACAACTATTTGATTCACTGGCATTCATCCCTTGCACGCTCGCGATCACCTTCACATGTGTTGTCTCAAAGCGAACAAACTACAGACCCTGCCTGCGTTTGCCCTTCCCCCCTCGAGACCACAGCGATCAGTCAGAGTGTAATTGCGCTGCTTCTCACGCTTGTATGACCCGCTATAAGGACTTACTCCTTACCCTGTACTTCCTGTAAAAACTCATACCGTCACACAGACATGCACCCCATCATAAACCCCACTCCCC
>JAJSRW010002111.1:0-68784 GCA_022414725.1 Microglena sp. YARC | reverse complement strand
GAAGAGATGAGATTCAATGACCGTGCAAAAACGACGTGATAAGTGTGGAAGCCACTACCACACACTTCTATTGAGAGTAACGGGGGTAAGAATTTGATATTTGAAGCGAAGCAAACAGAGAGAGATTGTAAGAACGTCAAGCATTTCCACAAGAGGAGACTGGAACAGCACAACACGACAAGCGTGTATGCAAAATGTGCGCTGATGGTGCAATACCAGGAACCAAGAGAGAGAGACGTGACCTGCCCAGAACATTCTTTTGCTATCTACGGACGGATTATTGGAGTCGGTTAATATATTAGTTCAGTCTGTAAGGGTGATTTTTACGCATTTTTTGCATAAGGTTGTCTCCACATGGTAGGGCACTGATCATAGCACAGTTCAGCGTGACCCGACTAGGTGTACGTCAGGTCCATCCAGGGAGGAGAGAGGGAATGCGTTATATGTAGTCTATCAAGCGGTTGCCCCGATGCATTGAATATTTCATTGACTCTAGCGCTCGAATTCTTTGTGTCACACAGGTATCCGAACTTATGTTAGATTGTTACGCGTAAGCAAGTGGCTGGTTGTACACGGTATATGGTTCTTCTCATACACCTCCTGAAACGGTTCCGTGGTGATATTTATGTCAGCGTACAGACGGTCTCCGCGCTTGCAACTTGTCTGAACAGGTGCAGGCAACCTTAGATCGAATATGACTGAATGAATTGTGACCCCGTCTATTGTATCGAATGCTTTTGGTAATCATGACACTGGCGTAACATCGGTCTGGTCATGTTCCATATCTTTTTTTCTGGGAGACAAATGTTCTCAGAAAGGAACCGGACTCCACCTCGTTCGCGAACTTCCATATTTTTCATCAAGAACGCGAACTTGCCAACAACCACCTCATACATTGGATAGCAAAACTAAATTCGATCAATCGCAGCAGTCTCTCAAAGACCATAGTAGAGTGCAACAACAGGTTTAAGGTAAATTATAGGCATCACTATCGTGTGCAGATCATCGTCGAGCCGATTCTTAGTCGATACACCATTAACGCCGTGACGTCAGTCCGGCGGAAAGGGATGAATATTGCAATAGTACTACTAAAGTAACTATTGAAGCTCTTCCCGAACGCAGTTTGTTCTTGTCCACCCGGTGTAACGTATAAGTGTTAACCGGTTGTTGGTACTCCGATCCCCGTGAATGGCTACGTGATGGTATTGATGCTGAAGATTGATGTCATCCCTTAGTGCTTGTCGGACACTATTTTGCCATAGAATTGCTAGTAAGTGACGAGCGCGGAGTACACAGACCGCAGTCATGGCTCCTACACACCAAAGGGGCAATCACGTTGCCGCCCAAATTCACAAATCATCAATTTACCGGAGTACAGATTGAATTACTTACACGAAACTTTTTTTTGTATGCTTTGAAGCGTGCAACCATTGTTATCGTCGCTTTCATTTGAAAACATGTGTACACATCTTACAGTATCGTGTTCAGGCATTTTTCCATCAGGGGACATGAGTAAACCAACAGGGCAGAAGCAGGTGAGTGGACTGTTTTCAAAGTGCTCCAGGGACATCAGCAGACAGGCGACAACATCGCTCTCAGTGGCAGGTGACCATCCGCCTCCAGGGCCAGCAGCAGTGACAAAATCCGATAGGGCAGCGGACAGCGCCATCCGACTCCAGTGGACAGCAGGACAACATCCGAACGGTCAACAGCGACAAATCATCCCCAGGGCCAGGCACAGCAGGGACAGTGTCAACATCCGATCAGAAGGGACAGCTACAATCCAGTGATCCGAGGCAAGAAGGGACAGCAACATCCGATCCGGGGCAGCAGGGACGTGTCAACATCCGATCCGGACCCTGCAGGGACGTGTCAACATCCGATCAGGGACGTGTCAACATCGATCCAGGGACAGCAGGGATGTTGTCGTGTCAACATCCGATACGGGGGCAGCAGGGTGGATCGCTGTCCTTGTGCTTCTGTCACTGAGAGATGGTGGCGATACAGAACTTTGTTTGACATTCGTGTCACTGACCTGGAAGGCTAGCTAGACTTGGCCTGGCGAAGCTTTTTTTTCGAACACGACTGATGCTTCTACATCTACCTCTAACGATGATCATTCCGATCTTCAGAATCGACAAAGTCAGCAACAAACCCGTCATCGAGTGGTGGGTGTTAACCAACTCGAACGTTTGTTGTTGATAGATCGACTGTAATGATATTGCGTATTTAGCGCGAGTTGGATTCATAACTCACTAATGATATATTGGGACGTATTGCTTCTCATGAACTGTATAGGGATACAGTATAACGGACAAGAGTATTGAAAGTGTTTCGTCCATCTTTGAATGAGGCGAAGTTCTCAATTCCGATATTGAAGGAACCTTTGATGCTTGGACAACCTTCTTGCATGACAAAGGGACACATGAGTTGGGGGTACTTTGTAAACTATATTTGGTTCCGGGTGCTGCGACGACTGATGTTATACCGGTTGCGGGCGGCAACTGACAACGGCGATCAAAATATAATCGAAGACACAATCAGGCAGTATCATCGTATTCCTAGAACATTTCATAGACAAATTCGACACACACTAAAAACATTCACTAGAACTCGTCAGTAGCATTGATTGGACTACAATCAATACGGACGAAGATTTGATCGCTTTCGTTATTGATATAAGGTGACTTGAAAATCCAGAGATATGACGGTGTATTCAAACAATACCAATCTACGCTGGCATCGTCTGTGTTGTATGATAACCTGCGATTGCAACGAACTCAACTTGAGTCAGACATATCATACTTGCTTGGTGGAGAACAAATATCTTTGCATGCATTCCCCCACCATGCTTTTTCTTCCGAGACGTTCAAAAAGCCCTTGCCATGTCAGTAGAGAATTTTAAGACACTCCCTGAAACACGAAAGGTCAGATCGATTTAATGAAATCAAGTACAAATTTCATTACCATTCTCTGCTCGAACTAACCAAGGCTATCACGAGCGTATCCAGTAATATAGAACGCATATTAAGTGTAACCAAAATATTTGGGTATACAGTGATTCGCTAATTCATAAGCTCAAGCTGACTGACGATGGTATCAGAGAGAGAGTAAATGCTATGAATATCAGCGATCCCAATATCATTTTTCTCGAAATTGCAAAAACGTTGCGGCCTTTTGTGATACCCTTTGGATATTTTTGAAGGATTGAAGAAATACACAGTAAAACCAGACAAACTTTGGATCAGGTGTACAACATGATTATCAACCTTCGACGTTTCGAGAACATCAGTGGAGGCAAGGATGACAAAACCTTCATTCCGTGGTCTTATGATATGTCAACAACACTATTGTAGTCCGAAGGTGGAAAAGAACGTATTGTGAAGGAACTTGTCAATAAGGTAACTTTTAGAGAACATGTACTGCCTTCTCAAAATGCACAATATCCAGGAGGTCCGAAGTTACTACAATCAAAAAATGGATTCGGATTAAGCTCCATTGTAAGTATCTTTAAAGACAAAGGTGGAGCAGGTGTGGAGCCGATCGTAGACACTATGAAGTGAAAAGATCGATGGAGCCGCAGGTGAAGCTATGGATCAGGTGGTGGAGCCTCACTGGAGCCGATGGAGCGCTGATAGATGTAGCCGCTGAAGGGAAGCCGCTGGTAGCTGGAGGAGATGGAGCCCCTGGAGACTCTGTTCGCCTGGAGCCGCTGAAGGAGATGGAGCCGCTGGAGGGAAGAGCCTGGAAGCCTCCTGGATCCCTGGTGCCCCTGTCTGGAACGTTGTAGACACTAAAAAAAACATGAAGCCCCTGGAACCGATGGAGGATAGATGGGAGCCCCCCCTGTAGAACAAGATCGATGACGGAGAATAGTGAAAAAGAAAAAGGTGTTGTTTACAAGGAAAAACAAAAAAAAAGAAGCTAAGAAAGACAAAAAGAAAGTTGAGAAAGAAGAACAAGAAAAAAAACAAGAAATTGTAAATAGAAAACACATAGGGAAAAAACCCGAAAACTCCCAAAAACAAGTTTTTTTGGACGACTATTCAGAAAGGGTCAAAAAGGGAGTGGTCCGTATATTCTTCAACCAAAGGTGGTGGTGAAAGCGTTTTCGAAATTGTTGAAGACCCAACGTGAGAAGGAGCTCAATAAAGTTCGTGACAACTTATCGGTCGCTCGTACGAGACTTCTGCGATCTCTGAAAGACGTTTCGCAAGAATTTGATAACGATTTCTTACCCTACTATTGGACTTTACTCAAATATCTTGGAAGATTTTTTCTGACTTTCAGCGTATTGTGGAACGCATATTGGACAATTACGTGAGCGTCAATGTTGTGGACGAGGACGATGACGAAGCTGGTCGCTCTGCTTTGAATAGCAAACGTGGGTCGACACGTCTTTCGTCCAAAGGATTCTTGACAATACTGGCGAATCGTGCATCCATCAGTCAGGTTCACATCATTTACATGATCAAGCTTATACGAACAATAACACAGCTTTTGATATTGTACGTCACTGAATACATATTTGCAGAGCACTACATGCGCAAGGTGCATGTGAACACATTGAAACGACCCCAGATGCCCTAGACGATGTGCCTTTGAAACACCCAGAGGCAAGTTTAGTCAGCTTCCTCCTCATTTTCTTGGTACTCGACATTATCATCCAGGTCATCATTTCTTGTAGCACTGGTGATTGTCATGTACACATATGCCAAGTCATCAAACACGTTTGTCATTGACAGCGCCTTCATCTCTCGACATGATCATCGACTTCGGCATGCAAACGCTCATCTTTACAGTTTTAGGGTTTGTCATTGCTAAAATCATGATGAAAAAGAGGTTCTTCGAGTACCCTACACGAGGGATTGCGGTTTCAAAGGCATATCGGAACATGATGATGTCCATTGCAGTTGTGACAACAGCTATCCCATACACCATGCTATTCAAGTAATGGAAACTGTACACTCTACGGAATGAGACGTCTCATTGTGTATGGCCACACTTCCACTACAGTCGGCGGAACAGTAAAATGTGCCGTACACGAAGCGGTTTCATTTTATTTGTATTCCGTTGACTGTAATGTTGTCGCACTTCTCTGTACGTTTTACGTGCATATTCGTCGCACTCAGCGACCGTTGGACAGACACTCTACGAGGGGTCTACACCCATCTTGAGCACGATGGCGCGCAACAAAGACGTGATTGTCTTCATCTCCTGCAACAGGTTGTTATCGGCTCCAACATGAGCGGATGTAACTGCGCTTGTACTCATTCCAACATCGATGCACGAATACTTGGAAGAATGATGGGACATGCTGTCATCATCGTGTTCGTACTTGTTCACGACCACCGCGTTCTTCTCTGGGACTTCTCCGACCTCCGTTCTTCTCTTGGGACCACCGTGTCGTCGTTCTTCTCTGGGACGACCTCCGAGTTCTTCTTTTTGAAAGACATTATTCTTCTTTGGGGGGGGTGGCGGCATCTTCACGGGTGGGCGAATGGGTGTCACGATGTTCTTTTCGTTGTATGGTGGGATGTTCGATTCGAAGTCCTCCATGTCTTTCATGTTGCGTGGGGTCTCAAACTCGTCGTCATCAAAGTCCGAGATACCCTTGGTGAGCCAGGCGCACGGGTTGGCGATCGGGGGTGCGCGAAGAAGCCTTGACGCTGCAGTCCTCGGATAACACACACAATGCGTTTGAAACACTGTTCGCATCTGGATCTCCGTTCTGCGGATCCACTTGACCTTGAACTTCTCATCGAAAAAGTCGGATGGCCTCAATCCTCGGGTGGCCGCAGGTTCCGTCAGCATATCCAGACGCATGACACTGCTCATGTAGTATCCGTACTCGTCCATGCGTTTACGCCAGATGATACATGCAGAAATGGCCATTGTGAAATTCGATATCGTACAAATCTTGTGATCAAACCGATGTTCGTTTACGACTCAATAAACATAAACTCTTATTCCTTTACACCTTTTTTTTTGACAAATCAAATCAATCTTGCGCAACAGAACAACGCGCTCGCGTCCGCGTACACGCGCTTGAGACTTCCCGGACTCGTTCGTGTGATCATGATCACGTCGCTATCCGAGTACCAAACCTGCAGGTGATCCTTTGACACCGGTATATTCATGCATTCAGGAGTGTCCATTTTACAAGTTGTTTTCGGGTTGACATGAAATGCGTTGATCCGACCGAAAGAAGAAATGGGTAAGATGCGATGATGCACACGTTTCCTGTATGAATGTTTTTTGTATGTTCTTCGTCATCCACAAGGGATGGTCTTGACATGTCGCGTTTTTAAAATTACATTATACATTTGTCCTCAACTAATTTTGGGACACTCTGTACACAATTGTTTCAAACATCTGTGTTTTTTTGTATCAGTACGCAAAACAACCAACACGAACAAGCAATGCAATTTATTGCGATCATTGGGATTATTGTGTTGGTGTGCTTCCTCGTGCTATTGACATTCTATTGCGATATTTTCCAGGTTCGAATGGGAAGCTGAGTTTCTGTAAATAAAAAAGTTCGTTCAAAAACACCTCATTTAATTGTTCCAAAATCTTAATAATGTGTGTATCACAATCACAATGCAGCCCCACAACAACGCAACATCGAACGTCTTCGACAAAGTCGGCTATAACAAGTCTCTTGAGACCAAGTCTCTCGCCAAGGTTGTGCTTCTCACTAAAGATGAAAGCTTCTTGATAGAGGACTTTATCACGTACTACGGCGAGTTGTTCGGGTACGAAAACGTGATCGTGGTAGACAACGGGAGCACGTGCCAGGTCTGTTCTGGATGTGTACGAGTGGTACTCTTCAACCCGCGGTGTCCAGATCAAGCTTGATAAGCGAGACTTCAGCTCTGCCAATGTGTTCATGAGCGAGCACATGCGAGAGGTCGCACCTTCGTGCGAGTGGATCCTCCCTCTAGAGACCGACGAGTTCGTGTTCAGCATGAGTTCCCAACGACCCCTCTTCAGACTGAGGCCGATCGACGTTCGCGCGTACCTTGAGTCTCTCCCGGAAGACGTCTCCATCGTCAACTACGGGTCCGTTCTGGGATCCTCTGTCGACCCAAATGACGATACCTACGACCTATCCCGAGGCATGTACCCGCGCCCTACGACCAACATTACGCGGTTCAAGAACCAGAACTGGGACAAACTCATCGTGCGCGCTTCGGAGTTCCTTTACATGAAGATGTGGTGCCACCAGGCCACAGTGAAGACGGGATGCAAGGTGCGTTCCCATTTCCTAGGACTCCTTCACTTCCACGAGACCGGTTTCCGTCGCAAGGTCGAGAGCGCAGTCCGCGTCCTTCGAACCTTTCCGTATATCGTCAACATCCGCGACATCAACGAAGAACAGAGCATCGAGGAAGTGCGTCGCAATCACACCGAGTGCCAGAAGTACATAGAGCTCGGGGTCTTGTGCGGACATAAGATAGAGTACTACGACGTATTCCTCCGCCGCCTTCTTGCGCTTAGGGCGTTCAGAGACGTGCTTGGGCGAAACCCAGTTGACCCTGAAGAGTTCAATCAAGTCGCCGACGATCCCGACCCCGAGTCTGCTGTACTACGCAAGAGATTGAACATGAATCCCACCATGAACTCTAACCTTGATAGGGCCATTGTGGATTGGTCGTGGGAAGCACTGCTCTACAACGACTTCCCAGCAAGCACTCTAGTGCGAGCGAGGGAGGAGAATCCGTATACTACGAAAACTACCAGGTGGCAAACTTCTTCAAAACGTAGAGCGGAAGAGATAAGTGTTGTTTTTGATCCACAAAGTGAAGCATCATACCAACAATCCTTACCGCCGAGTTTTTACGCGACTTTCGAAGAGGCGATGCGATCTCACAAGTCACTTAAAAGCTCGGTTCACGCCTACGCCCCCCTGTACGCTTTCCTGTTTGACCCTTTTCGCGAGAACGACTCCCTTGAAGCGATTCTCGAAATCGGCGTGCAGCAGGCGGGGGCGTTCGCAAATGCATTGTCCTCGTTCTTCCCGGATGCCGCGGTCGTCAGCAGTGTGGGGCCTACCGACCCGCCTATCGAAGAGAGTCCCGACAACTCCATGATAACGTATGTGCATGGCGAGGGATCTTCGAACGAGTTCGCGCGGCAATTGGACCTGCAATTTGACCTAATCGTGCACACCACCTCTGCGTCCAAGGTGGGTGCGCTGCAAGCGTTCGCTCCGTATCTGAAACCTGGGGGGCTCTTCGTGATAGAGTCCGCGATTGTCGGATCCGCCCACCAGGATATTCCGTCTCTCGTGTCCGAGATGGATGCAATCGCTACCGCGAGTGGTCTCGCGACCCACAAGTGGTATGACCTTAGAAACGTCAAGGGGGTGCCGGAGGATGTCGTTGCGGTCTTCCAACGCCCCTTGTTGCCATGATGCATTCAAGAAAATTTCTTACAATTTTGGATATCCGGATCAAGAAATTACAACAACCTGCAGATGCCCCTGTATTTTAAAAATATCATACAGTATATTTAATAAAACAAAAACTGTAAACAGATGCCTCCCAAAGCGTCTCGACTCCGATCCTCATACTCCAGCGCCGCCCCATCTTCACCCTCTTCTTGTTCCAATGGAGATGGGCAGCGTATCATTATGTTTGTCATGATCTCCATCGCAGCCATCCTGTTCCTCTTAGTGCTTATGTCCATGGTCAGGACCCAGCGAGACGCCATGGAATACGTGGTGGAGAGCAGCAATGAAGAGGGATTTGAGGGGAAGGAGGATAGTGGCACAAAGGCGTCCAGTGGCGCTATCAAGGATCCCATTAAGAAGAAGCCGATCGCCGCAACACTTGTCTTCCTCCATATGGACGGGTGCGGATGGTGCGAGCGATTTATGCCGGTGTGGGAAGAAATGAAAACCAAGCACGGTAAGGGTCATGGGGGGGTCTTGACCATGCGCAAGTACGAACGCGGCGACCCCGCTGCTAAGAAGTACCTCAATCATGCAACCGGATTCCCCACGATACTGCTCGATAAAGCTGGAGATGTGAAGAAGTTCTCCGGAGAGCGCACTGTAGAGGGTATGGAAGACTTCCTGAAGACCCAAGGTGTGATTCTAGTAGCATCAAAGGAGGGTTTTGTTGAGAATATGGAGGACGAAGCAGCCGCTATCAGGAAGAAGTTTTCAATGCTCAAGAGCCAGGTAATGAACTCAGTTATAACATCCAAGAATTGAGCAGATTCACCATGTCAACGTGCCCCATCCGCAATGCGATTCGCAGCGGGCAGTTATTTAACACCTTGGGATCGGCTCCATATTTGAGTAGCAGCTTAGCGAGCTCGACGTCGCCATTTTGTGCCGCCCATTGAAGAGGGCTGTCTCGATCGACGTGTGCGCTGACGCCTTTATCTAACAAGAACTCTGCGATCTTGAAGTGACCATTCTGGCATGCTAGCAGTAATGCCACCCCTCCTATGCGACCGATGACGTCCTTCTCCGTATTGTCCATGGAGGACGACGACGACCGGATGAGTGTGCAGAAGAGTTCTATGTCGCCCGCCTCTACAGACGCCAGCATCATTGAGTCGTCTTCCCCCCTGACAGTGTTTCCTTCTCCATTGTGTCTGGTATGGTGCGGTACAGCGTCTTGCATCAGCACAGCCGTTTGGAGCTGGTTCGAGAGTTGTTGTTGTTGCTCTTGTTTCGCGTGGAACGTCGAGATTTCCGACTCTAGGGTGAGTATGCGACCTTGTAACAAAATGTTCTCGGAGTAGAGTGCCGATATCGTCTCCTGCTGTTGCTTCACCGTGATAGTGAGACATTCGGAGTAGACGTTCGGGTCATTCATAGCAATATCTTCAGCTGTGTCGCAATGCTTAATATCGATTTCGTCCCCTGCTGAACTAGTAGTCCCTTGGCTGTTGCTGAAGGTAAAGATATCATTGTCGTATGCGACGCCACTTACAGGGGTGTACTTGTGCATTTGTGCACTTACAGGGGTGTACTTGTGCATTTGTGCACTTACAGGGGTGTACTTGTGCATTTCAGTTTTTTGTATGACTTTGTGTCTTTACACTCATACACGATTCCGTCACAATGGGGATGTAGCAAGATCCTGCCTCCCGGCGGATTTTTTAACTCTAGATACAGTCAACGGATTGCAAGATGTTAACGAGAATATCGTGGTTCTTTTTTAGATCACGGCTCTCCATCCTGCAGACTCCGTATGTTTCATTTTACTTCTCCGCCGACTGTAGAGCTGCATTGCGTTTCTCTTGCATTGTTGTTTTTGATGTTGTCTGCGTTTGCAGAGCAGTGTAGGTCTCCTGTGTACGTGGCAGGGATGGTCGCGTCCGAAATGGTAGTGAGCAGTCCTGGTTGGCGCATCCAGATCTTTATGATACAGAATGATCGCTTGGGGCTGATGGATATGCCGTTGACTGAGTTCGCTAGCGACGCGTCCTTCAAAAACGTCTCGCCTAGCACACTACACATGATGTCCTCCCAATCCTGGGTCACGCCGTCCTTCAGGATTTTCATCGACACCGTGGTTCCGCCGATGTTGAGTGGATCGTCCCAACACGGGAACACGTGTTCGCGCATCACAAAGAACATGCCGTTCTGTACGTCCTCACGCATGATGTCGATGTACGCGAGGACCTCCTCGGCGGTGCTTATGTTCCCCAACCGGACGTAGCTATCGTACGTCCAGTCATGGTCTTGAGGGTTGTGGAAGTATACCGTCCATATATCATTCAGGAACAATGGATAAGCCTCCTCCCTAGCAGCTTGGTCCACTGGGTAACCGCCGTGATTATCGTCAGATGTTGACATATTCATATTGCAATCCTCATTTTATTGAGTGATTCAGTCTTTACACTCTTCACTTCGGGGACCCCCAAAAATACAATGTAAGGAATTTGCAATAATTAATAAAAAAGTAATTAGAGAGAATGTCAACCTTGCCCGGAGAAGACTTCGACCGCTCCTTGTGGTGCACGATCGTTTCGTACTGCAGCCAGGAGCGTGAGTACATCGAGTCCTTGTTGGTGAATGCGGTCAAATACAGCGATTTTGTAGTGGTAAGCATTGGGGAGCGTTTGTACTCTGGTCAGCTTGAGTCTGCTGAGGAGCTCTCCTACATTGCGAAAGTGTGTGCGCGTGTGGGTGCCTCCAGCGGGAAGTCTGTGCTCACTGTCAAGTACCCTGTGTCCGACGCCGACCTCCTCAACCCGTACGTATTGCATAACCTGGCTAGGCAGACGGCTTTCCACGAGGCGCGCTCTTACACGGGGTACCGGCCGTTTTGGGCATTCCTCTTGGACGCGGACGAGGTTCCCGACGGCGACGCCTTGCGAGCATGGTCGAGCACCCATCGCGATAAGATCGAACATGACGGGTCCCATGTGATGTACAAGATGGGGAACTATTGGGCGTTCATGCACCCGTGTCTGGTCTCTATGCTGCTCCAGGACTCTATTGTTTTGGTGCATTCGAATGTGTTAGGATCGCCCCGCGCACTGACGCACAAGAGGGAGCGCGATGGCATCGCGGATGCCATAATATCTGGTGGGGGGGGGTGGTAGTGCGTCGCAACGTGCTTTCGGACGGGATCAAAGGTGGTCCTCTTCCATCAACACTCTCATCTTGTAACGGACAGGCCATGTTTTGGCATTACTCGTGGGTGCGTACGTCCAACGCATTTTCTAGTATCGTTGGTCTGCGCGATGGCCTGCTCGGAAAGGTGCAAAACTGGGGACACTCCGTAGATCGTGACTGGGTGGCCGATATAAACAATGCGTTCGACGAAGTTGAACGGACCGGCAAGTGGCCCGGCACAGACTTTGTGCACGGTATCGCACTCACCCCGACAATGACACTCAAGCCTCCATTCGAGATTAAATCAAACACGACGCATCATCTCCATCTTGACATACCATCTCCCGTTGCTATTGATGATGTGAAAGATACAGATGTGGGCCTCCGACGTGTTGTTCACGTGTACCAGCGTCACTGCTCATGCTCCCCAGCTCTGTGCACAAGGGGCGCCCGGACTATTTCGACCGTCGCGGCATATTCGCATCACTCCTTCGTGACGTGAGTCGCGACGCTCGCGTTGCATCTTTCGTGATCGCGTACGACGACACAACTGGATCGCTTGCATCGCACTTCGTTTCTGACATCTTGAAGGATCCTCGCGTCGGGTATGACAAAGGCAAGGTGTCCACATCGGTCGCGCGTGGGGGGACGACGCCTCGGCGTTGCGCAACTTGTTCGCTTTGATCGAGAGGCACGTGAAGGAGGGTCGAGTATTACCGAACGATGTCGTATACTTGCTCGAGGACGACTACGCGCATCGAGAGGGATGGGTAGGCGCGCTCCTCGAAGGATTCGACGTGCTCGGTGACACGCCGGCTACGTCACATTGTACGATCACCCCGACAAGTACAATTTGCCGATGTACCGAGATCTTCAAAGCTGTGTGTTACACAGTAAGTCGTTGCACTGGCGTACGACCCCCTCGACAACGAACACGTTCGCTTGTCTCGCGGGCACGTTGATGCGTCACTTGTCTCTGCAACTGCGTTTCTGTTCTCTCCCGGGTCCCGCTGACGATCACGGAAAGTTCTTGGCGCTCATGAAAGAGAAGCATGCGCCTCTCATCTCGGCGATCCCTGCTTTCGCTACGCACGTGGAGAGCAATATGTTGTCCCCCACGGTTTCCGAGACTGCGTGGGAATCCTTCTGCGAGTTCAAAATTAAGTAGAGAGCCGTCACGTTGCCAAAAAGCAAGGAACTTCAAGTTCGATTATAATGTTTCCATATTTATTTTAGAACAACAGTAAGAAACATAGGAATGTGTGACACGGGCTACGTGATTCGCGACCATTTGCCTGCGATATTGCAAGCTATTGCGGTAGACCTTACTAAGATCAACATTGAGCTCCCATTGCAACTCACTCGTTGTTATTGCACTGCTTTGATGATGACACATCTGCTTGTTGCGCGTGTTCAGGATACACTGAACAATTGCAACCATGTGAAGTCCAAGAGGTTGAGTGAGCAAGACCGTGATAGTTCGCGCAAAGTGGTATCGAGTTTTTACGACGCTATGTTTACCTCTTCGGACGATCATTGCATGTTTTATGTACTTCTGACGCAGTACACTAAGAAGAAAAATAATGCCGCGAATGTAAAAAACGATAACAACCAGGACCTTGAATATTACTTCCCTGGTCACGTTTTTGTGATAGAGCGTGTGGATAGGGACCGTTTCAACATGTACCAATCTTTTATAGGGGAGTATGACTTGAACGGGTACATAGAAAAGGCTAGCGCCATCTCCGTCGGGCGTACCAGGATGATGAAGTGGGTTCAGGGAATGGTCGACATGATGGGTGTGGGCAAAAAGTGGGACGCTTCAGTCCAAGAATTCTGGAGCGACATGACTTTGACCGACGACTACGTCAACATGGAGAATATGCATATAGACGGCAACATTCATTTTTGTTACACTTCATATCCAATAAAGGACTGCAGAGTTGCACTTGCAAACTTTGTGACTCGACATTTGCATGCATTGCGTAATGAGAGCGACATTGATGTAACGTATGGCATTCACCCATCCATCCACAATGAGTACACCCCCTTGACAGTTCGAGCCATGACAGCATCGCTGAAGGTGGTGGAAAAAAGACTTATTTGAAAGATTTAATTGTTTTACAAATGTACACACACACCACGCACACGAATGTCACGTCTAAGTACCAAGAAAGAGAGCTTTTGTATGTACGATTCCCAGGGAGATTATATGTGCAACAGAGCCTCACGTCAGGAAATGTATGACCCTCGCAAGGACAGTGGGCTATTGTACAACCTTCCTTGTGTTTCTGGGCAAACCCATGGTGGTCCTATGCAGAATAATTGCCAGAGCCAGGGTCAAATGAAGGGTAATTTTGGCTCCGGTCGAATGCCTCTTGGGGAGATGTTCACCGTCCGCGCTTCTCAGTGGCGTGAGCAGACGAGGAGGGGGAACGATTGACCCCTTTTCCGATTAGCTTGTTGTCTAGGATGAAATCAACGGTCGCCTTTGCAAAGCACATGACGGCCCTCAGGTTCTTCCCGTTCACGTTCACGGATCCAGTGTTGAAAACGATCGCCTTAGACTCGTAAATTTCGTCGTCGTCCTCCGTTAAGATCACTTCACCTGACATGATCAGACCGGCGTACTTCCCAGAGTTCGAATAATCCCGCCTCATATTCTGAGACATGTTGATCGTATGCACCTCTGTGGGGCTGAAGTTGCAGCCGAAAGCGTATTCCGGACGAGTCTTGGAGTTGATGCACATCGATAGCCTCAAAAGGTTCAGCTTTGAAAGCAAGGGTAGCTCCATTTTCAACGACGTGTGGATGTTGCCTATGTTCACTCCCTTGATCTTGACAATACCATGGTTCGCATCCTCAGCAAAGTACTGCGAGATTCCCCATATGTAGTACATGACAGCAATGCACTCGTCAGCAGTGCACAGTCCGGTCACGTGCGTCATGCCGTTGGAGAACAACTTGATACTCCAGGTCGATTTCTTGACCTTCTTCACCTTCTTTGGAGTCTTAGCGGTCTTCACTCTCTTTGGAGTCTTGATAGGGGGTGGTGGTGGGAGGAAGGGTAGAGGCTTCCTTACTTTTATCTGGTGACCGCCGTTGAACTTCTTATCACACATCGTAGGGATGGAACCCACCGTGTCCATGCTGAATTTCACGAAAGACTCCTCGTCCGATACTGTAATGCACAACCGATTTGACAACTCGACCATCATGACGATGTTCCCAATATGCTGCCCGATTTTCTTGGCATCGTGGATAACTTCGTCGTACTCTTTCCTGAAATTCGTCATGTAATCCACAACATTCTCCTCCATCCACTCCGTCGGCGGGATGTCACGTGTGGTCATGACGAAGTTGCAAGTATCGGGAGACGAAGAACACGTCTTCTCAAGATCGATGTCATGCGCCTCGTCAAGACCCGCCTCGTGCTCCACCGACATGTCATCATGCATCGTCTTAGTAGGACCCGCCGCCTCATGCTCCACCGACATGTCATCATGCATCGTCTTAGTAGGACCCGCCGCCTCATGCTCCACCGACATGTCATCATGCATCGTCTTAGTAGGACCCGCCGCCTCATGCTCCACCGACATGTCATCATGCATCGTCTTAGTAGGACCCGCCGCCTCATGCTCCACCGACATGTCATCATGCATCGTCTTAGTAGGACCCGCCGCCTCATGCTCCACCGACATGTCATCATGCATCGTCTTAGTAGGACCCGCCGCCTCATGCTCCACCGCCTCACCGGGACTCGCCTCATTCACTAGCTGCTCAAGCACCTCCAGTGCGGTTTCTACATTATGGGGCGATTCATTGGTGCGTTGAAGCCTCTCATTCTGTGTAGCTACATAGCTCGGGGCCTCACTCTTAGATGATGATGTCGATGACGCAATGAGATTTGCGTTAATCTTCCCATGATTGGTGGAACGATTTGGAGTATGATGTGCCACGCCGAACTTGAACTTCTTGACGAACGACTGTGGTTGTTGTTGGTGATGGTCGTTTCGACGATCGTTAATCCGATCCCGAAACGATTGCAATTTGGAAACCGGGTTCATGTTCGCAGTTACAAAACAAGCATAAAGAAATCAGGAAAATAGAAGGGATAGGATGCGCTTCTGCGTCACTATTATATAAGGTTTCTAATTTTCTAATTAGGGTAGGGTTTTGACACCGCCCCCCAGGTATCAGTGGAAGTGGAGTACGTACGTGTCATAGATGGCTACCTCAACCGCTATTGTAACCGCCCTTGCGGCTTGTGTGGTTCGACCAGAATCTTCTTGGCCATTGGGAAGAACTAAGTCTATGCCGCCTACGAGCGAGAACCTTCGTGTGTCGACTATCACAGCACAGGGTTTGTTGGGCGAGGGGCTGTCTGTGAATTTCAAAGCATTGTACGAGCACCTTCATCTCTCTACGGAACCTGCTCATTTGACATTCCAGATGATCAAGTACAAGGATTCATTTGGGCCTGTGTGCAAAGAGGCGTGCACCCAAAGCGTCGCTCGCGCGTGAATGGAAAGAAGGGCAAGGCAGAAGTGCTCCGCAACCAGATCACCATCGTCCAGTGGCTTTTTGATCCCACCCTGTCATTGTTGCACCACGTGTCCATCAAGGTGTTCACGAACGGGCGAGTGCATATCGCAGGACTTCGGGATCCCGCGTTGGGTCCTGTCGTCATCTGTTCCATCGTCCGTTCAATTGAGCTATGCTCGGCGGCTGAATCGATCGTCACGCCTGTCAAATGCTTGTTCACCTCCGAGGATGACATAGTGTCCCGCTTCTCCATCATCATGATCAACAGCGATTTCAAAGTACCCTTCTTCATAAAATGCTCTCGGCTCTCGGTGGTAGCCAGGAGACACGTCGGTCTGCGTTGCCATTATGAGCAGGACAACAGCGCGGGTGTCAAGATCGTCTATCATTGCGCTCCTCCATGCGGAGCTCCCTCCAAGGACATCACCATCATTGTTTGTCGCACAGGCAGTGTCATCATCACTGGAGCGAACAACATGGCCCAGGTGCCGATCGCGCACCAGTTCATCCGAGACTTCCTGTTCGAGAACATATCCGAAATCGAACTGTTGACCGTAGTGTAAAGAATCCGGGGATCACCTTATTGATGCGGGGGGGGGAGAGAAGCCTTCTTGATACTATTCAGTATGTCCTCCAAGTGTATAACGCATCGAGAACGCACTGGCCATGCTTGCCGCGCGCTGTCGGAATGGTTCGTGTTTTCTGACGTCTTCTCGGCGAGGGGAGGACCCTGCACGCACACGTTGCTTACGGGTGGACGTTTTTTCATCCCTCGTGCAAAGACTAACGCGTTCTTGGACCTCTACGCGTCGGTGGTTGTCTCTGGTAGCCCGTCGAAGGATCTTTTTTTCGTCGAACGCACCGGTCGCCTAGAGTACCGCATGTTCGCCGACCTCGACATCAAAACACTCGACTCAGAGACGGTTGCTGACGACGAGGCGCTTCTGGAGCGAATGCTATCGGTTATAAGCGCCGGATCTCCTCTATGCACGACCGTGTGCGTGTTGCGCCGCCTGGAACGTCATGGTGGCAAGATGGGGTTCCACATCATATGGTCGGACCTGTATGTCGACGACAAGGAGGCCGCGCGCTTGGCCAACGAATGGATGCTTAATCTCGCGCCACGCGACAGAGCCACCATGGACACGAGCGTGTACCGAAACGGTAGTCTTCGAATGCCATGGTCGGCCAAGGTCACCCGTGGAGATGGAGATGGAGATGATACTGGCGCAAGGGGGATATACGTCCCATGGCGGCTCTTTGAAGTTCACGGCGACGGGATGTCCCCGATCGTCATTGACGAGTTCACCCCCCCTGTGCCGGCGGAGTTCGAATACGTGCGCAAGTGGCTGAGTATGAGTGTGTTGTACCCCCGTCGCTTCGATACGGGCCAAACGACTCTGACTCGTTCTCATTCCAAGTCAAAGTCCAATGCAACTAGCAAGCGGATGTACCCTGAAAAACCCAAAGTTGTATCTTTGGTGTCTCCTGATCTTGCGGTGGTGGTTCCTTGTGGCGATGATGAGTCGAAGTACAACACTGTTTTTGGAAGGTTCCTGACTAACCTCATGTACGAGTACAGTTCTTGCCGAGGCGTCAGCTTGGCGGTGGACGTGCGTGGCGTTGTTGTTTCTACCAACAACGACTACGTGTTGATAAAGACAGCATCTCGCTTTTGCTTGCGTCTTCAACGTTCTCATCGTAGCAACCACATGTACTTTGTGTTGCGTAGACGGTCTCCATCTACCGTATCGTGTGTGCAGCATTGTCACTCGTGTCGAGGAGGGGGGGGGGAACGGTGGTGGTGTGAGTCTCGGTGAAGTTGGGTCAGAGGATGTGTGCGACGCGGATGCTTGGGGCTTCATTTGCAGGAGCGTCCCGAACGTTCCTTCTTCGTGCATTTGCACAATGATGATGTCATCATTGCGTTTGTAGAACGACGACTCAACACCTACAGTTGTTCTCAAATAAAGTGGGACACACCTTATAATCATCCAGACTGCAGATCGTTGCTTTTGGGCAACGTAGGGGGGTGCAGCAAGTTGAAGAAGTTCTCGAAAATATTCCGAGTCGCCTCTTTGGTAAACCGTTCAACCGTCTGTGTCCCCAAATCAGTATCAGGTGTTGTTCTGTTGTGAAAATAAATTGTAAAACTTATTTAAACAAACATGGCAGCATTTTCGATTCGAGAGGCATCGGCTATTCCTGGAGAAAACTTTTTTTTGAATGCGAACCAGTCTGATATTATCATGGCTGCCAGTGACTCCTCTAGTCGTATCCTCATGGGCAACTGGTCGAACCATCTTCCGACCATGGAGTTGTACTCTAACGTGGCCAACGTCAACGGTAACATTCTAGCGACGCACTTAAGCACGAACACAATGAATTGCACAGCATTCGACATCTACATGCCGTCCGCTGGCGTTGGAGAGTACTCCAACTACACTATGCCTGGTACTATCGCGGACGCTTACTTTTCCAGCAACATACTCAGTGGAATCGCCACCACCCCGTCCATTCATATATTGTCCAACGTCACTGTGGGTGCCGACTGGGAGACATGGGATCCTGTGTATCCCGTGCATGTCGAGTCACAGGTCAACGGCATTTCTATTTTCGCGCGTTACGAGCTCGCGCAAGTCTCCGACATGCGCGTAAAGACCAATCTCGAAGTGATCGGGGACGCTTTGGCGAAGGTCAAGAGCATATCCGGTTATACGTTCGACCGCACAGACAGCGTGATCAGCATGCGCCAGTGCGGACTGATTGCACAGGAGCTGCAGGCGGTTCTCCCTGAAGCCGTGCACGAGCACCCTGTGACGGGTATGCTCACTGTAGCTTACGGCAACGTCGTGTCCATCCTAGTGAACGCCATCAAGGAATTGAGCGACAAGGTGGACGCATTGGGATCTTAAATATTTGAACATCAACATCAACTTTTGCGTTTCAGGGGAATCCCCTGTATAATATCCGATATCATACAGGGTGTCCAAAACTTATTTGAAAACAAATGTATAAGGAAACGGGACGTATGGTTACCAATTGATTCTGTAACACAAAGTAATATGCCTCCTCGCACCCGCCGCAGTAACAATCTTGTATCACAAGTTGCCAATGTGCAAATGGCTAGGGCAAAGGCCGACCAGGCAAAGGCCGACCAGGCAAAGGCCGAATCATCGAACGTCGTGAATGAATCAAGCGGTTTAGTATCCACGAAAGAGAAGGACTACTTGGAACAGGACGAGGGTATCCGTGGGCAACGATTCGCTTGCATCTCGTTCGTTTCTCCAGAGGATGTGTTGGTGCAGAAGGAGACGTTCGTCCTAAGCCGCTTTCTGAGTGACTTGTGCAAAGACGTGGACATCATGCTGACAAACGTCACGACCCTACATGGTGGGGGTCAAGATTCTCTCGAAGAGAGCGTCCGCTTGATCCGTGAGCGCTATGCATACATGTGGTCCGAAAGTAGTATGCAGGATGAGTTGAATGCGTACCGTCTATCTCGCGAGTCCACCCTTGACCAGGAGTTTCGGGAGACGACGGGGGACTTGTCGAAGACGAGTATCCGCGGTTTCAAGATCCGAGGCGTATACGGAAGTCTTGACGAGGCGAAGAACAGAGCCAAGGTCATAAGCCGCACCGACAACAAGTTCAACGTGTACATCGCCGAGGTCGGGTGCTGGTGCCCGTGGAGTCCTAACCCCGACGATATCACCGATTGCGAGTATTCCGAAACCCAGCTGAACACGTTGATGAAGAATTACTACAAGCAGCAGGAGACGCGTAACGAGATGTACGATGCAAGGAAATCAGGACTCATCGAACGCATTCAGGACCAACGCGATACTTGGCTCGATAAACAAACAGAGACACCCAATGACGCAACAAACCCCTGTGGAGGAGCACCTGATGCTGAGGGAGGATCATTGATTGATGTCGATTTCCCCCCAGTACCTGGAGTGGAAGATGCGATTAAAATATAGGAGTAGTCAATGGTAAGTACATCCGCCTTCGCACGTAAACCACCTCATCAAAATGTCCGTGAATCCTGAACACGTTCAGAATCTCGTTTATTTCTACCAGTGGTTGCTAGCCCTGGTCCGGTACGATGACCTGAACAAACTCGTGACATCCGCGAACACGCGCCACGCCCCATTGTTTGCGATTGTGGCGTTCACAGACTTTCGCACGTGTCTGGAGAGGGCCGCAACCTACCTGGAGAACCCCCCCATCGTTTCCGCAGGAATATCATCGTTCCAACATGGCGGAGGCACTTCCGATAAAAAAAGAAGGAGAAGCGTGGTAATAATAAGAATACCAATAAAGTTGACAAGAAATCAGTGTCCTATTCGGATAAGAAAGATTCGAAAAAAGATAAAGATACTTGCGACCTGATATCCATTTCTTACAAGGGACAAAGCGATAGCGTGGAAGCATACCGCAAGTTGACCCATGTGATTCCTTGGTACGAGTATTGTCTGTATGTGTTCCGTCACGAGCTCATGATTAGCGAGTGTCGGGCGAAAGGGGTTAAAATCAGCGCCCCCAATCTGGACATTTCGACGATCGACAAGGTGATCATTGTGTTCAACAAGATGAAGACGAACCTTTCGACGCTCTACACTGAGCGGTACACACTAGCAACAAAAATCAACTTTGCATCTCTGGGCGTTAACGAGTCTAACGGGGAAAGGTCATTCGCTATGGCGGCCGTACCAGGCTTTTTCATTGTTTCTACTCCTTCTCCCATGTTTGTGAAAGTTGAGTCGATCAATGAGCCTACTTTCCGCAAAGCCTTCTTGGAACGATCACTTGAGTACGCCCAACGCATCCCACTGGACCGCTTCCTCATACTCTACAACGGGTACTTCTCGTCCATCCTATACACCACCATCGCCCAAAATATGGATGCTTTCCACATGGTCCTTGATACTGAGACAGGTAACGTCAAGTTCACACTTTTGACCTACACTCTCGAAACGGATATGTTCGTCCTCTCCAATGCGAAAGACTTCTCCATTAGCTTCAGGATCAATTCCGAACAAGGCGGGCTTCCAATACCCATAATCTTTGGCGTCAACACATCGTACCAAAACTACAATATCGATAATATTAATAAAAGAGACAACAACAAAAGTAACATGACTATCGTCACGATATTCGACGACGTAACGATGGACACCTCCAAACTCATATCATCTTGGGTCGAGACAGACCCAATGAAGCTTTGGTTTAATCACTCTGTCATCGGCAACAAGGCGCTTTAACATTTCATGTAATTCAACGACTGTAAAAATTATAAATTAACCGTTGAATTTCTATGAATTTCTTATTACACATCCGGGGGTCCGGGGGACATGTAGTAAGAAAGACGATGAATTCTCCATAGGGGTATCATAGGGGTCAACTCCCTCGAGGCTGCTGTCCTTTACGAATCTTCTTCTCTACATTTTGACAGTTATTTTAAGTGTCCTCATGTGCAGACACCTTATTTCAGAGTGTGTTTGTTTGTGAAAGCTTCTCTACATTTTGACAGTTATTTTAAGTGTCCTCATGTGCAGACACCTTATTACAGAGTGTTTTTGTTTGTGAAAGCTTCTCTACATTTTGACAGTTATTTTAAGTGTCCTCATGTGCAGACACCTTATTTCAGAGTGTTTTGTTTGTGAAAGATTCTCTACATTTTGACAGTTATTTTAA
Source organism: Microglena sp. YARC (assembly GCA_022414725.1). Lineage (NCBI taxonomy): Eukaryota > Viridiplantae > Chlorophyta > Chlorophyceae > Chlamydomonadales > Chlamydomonadaceae > Microglena > Microglena sp. YARC. The sequence goes on along the minus strand of JAJSRW010002111.1, from coordinate 46,952 downwards.
GTGTCCTCATGCAGACATTTAGAGTGTGTTTGTTTGTGAAAGCTTCTCTACATTTTGACAGTTATTTTAAGTGTCCTCATGTGCAGACACCTATTTTTCAGAAGTGTGTTTGTTTTGTGAAAGCTTCTCTACATTTTGACAGTTATTTTTAAGTGTCCTCATGTGCAGACACCATTTCAGTGTTTTTGTTTGTGAAAGCTTCTCTACATTGACAGTTATTTTAGTGTCCTCATGTGCAGACACATCTTTAGAGTGTGTTTGTTTGTGAAAGCTTCTCATTTTACGTTTTGATCAAAATTTGTGTGTGTGTGGATCTCTACAAATTCTGGACCCTCTGCACCCACCCACACTTTTTAACTTCATCGATTAACGGGGTTCGACTGACACTCCCCTGCACACACATGCATCACCCCCCACCCACCCCGCACCACTTGTGCATAAGAATTCGTGCCTCAAAAGCACTTAAGAGACATGCAGAAGTCTGGTTAGTACATGTGTGAGTTGTGTGACAAGCAGTTCAGCACTCGCCAGTCTAAGTGGTCGCACAAGCAGCGGACGCACCCTTCTGGCATGTTTGACAATGCGGACATCGAAAAGCGCGTGGCTCTGTTGGAGAAGCAGATCAGCGAACTTCAAAGCGAGTTGTTGACATTGCAAAACAAGCACAAATTCAATGTGAACAACAACTTCGGTGCATCCACCAATGCAATCGGCAATTGCGAGCAACTCACAATTAATATCAATCAATCATCGACTTCTGTTTCTTCATCTTCTCGCGGGGAAAGAATGTCCGTGGAGGACATGCACCCTTTCGGCGAGGATATAGCCGACGAGTTCATTTCTGCTAATCAATTCAAGGAATGTGGATACAGTCTTGTCAAGTTGCTGCAATTGTCGCACTTCAACCCTGTGCATCCACAGCATATGAATTTCATCATGACTCCCGATTGTTGCGAAAAAGCATATGTGCTACACTCGACGGAATACTAAAATGAAACCGCTTTCTGGAGTGTACGGTACACCTTATGGTGTAACCTTATGGTGTAACAACCCACATTGCAGTGGAACACCATCATGTTTTTTTGTAGCCCATCAACAACACGCATCCCTGCAAAATGGAAGCGGTCTCCCTAGACCCAACAGTTCCATGCAGTGCAGCCTTGCGATTGTGAGAGCAGAGGAGCGGTCCGAGTAAGTGCTGGTTTCTGGAGAGAATCGCAGTCCTCGTACCTCTGGGTACAGCTTGATCGATTTGTTGTCGACAAGAGAGGGGGCTAAGCCACCCCTCCTGTGTTTTTCTTGGATTTTTTACGTGTGCAGTACACCCTCACGCAACTGGTCGCGATAAGAGACCTTTGGGAGTCTCCTTTAATGGGGTGTGACCCAACAACTCGTAACCTAGACGAATCTGACCTTCCGTGGTTATTTGGACACTTGGAATCTTGTAAACACATTCCTTCTTGGCACCGGTTTCCCAAGACATGAGAGTCGTCTTGAACTCATCTGTCACATGAACCTCCTCTTGAAGAGGCGCTTGCAGAAGCGAACATAGATCCCGTAGGCACAGCTAGTAGCCTTCAGCTTCGTGATTGCAGAACCGCTACCTCAGGTCAGATGATCCAACTTCATGTTGCGCTTGATCCCTGCCCAAAATGAGTCCATAGCCTTGCGCTTGCCAATGTACCTCTGAAAGTTGTCTCGGGACTCTCTGCGACGGAGTGCCATCCTCCACCACTCGTCGGAAAACGTAGCGTAATTTTTCAAGTAAGCCGAGATTTCATCCTTCCTGGATGTACTTAACGCTGCTCAACGCAGAGACTCCCATCTAGGAATCATGTCTGAGAACATTTTTCTTGCTGTTTTTTCTGTTTCTTGATACCAGACTTGTGTAAAAAGCTCCGCGTGTAAGCTTCCATGTCTTGCTTTTGTCGTCTGCCAGATACGTGACTGTAGCGATGTTGCTCCTACCAGGATTCACACCCAGAACGACGATATCGGGCAATGTCGTTTTGAGTTTATGGTCATACTGTTTCTGAGACGCTCATACCTTCCTCGCGAGACCTCTTACTGTCTTCTTCAGATCGGGAACCTGTACTGTCTTGCTGTACTGCATGCCAATGAGACTCCGTCAGTACAGATGCTACAATCGAACACCCACCCGTCTTGACAGGTGGTTTCTTGAAGAAGGAACCTGCGACTGTTTTTCGGGCGTTCACTAGCGTGTCATACCTACCCTTTGCATGTCTGTACTCGTCAGTAGCCTTGATACCCTTAACGTCAGCATCGTACTTCTGTTGGGCCAACTTGTATGCCTCCCATTCACCAGGACCAATGATTTTTTCTTCTTAACTGCAGGCTTCAGAGGCAACATGAAGCGGTCGGGATCCTTTACTTTTTCCCACTTTGAAACCTCGACGATGTTTGGTCTTTGGGGAACAACTTGCCTGAACAGGTTCACGAGGGTTCATGTCAAGGCGGACATGCGCCCGTTGGACATTAAAGATGGGCATCAACCGGATACGACGTGCACCAATAGCCTCCAACCGTGTCTGCTCCAATAATTGAACCGGACCATGGGTCGGGAAGTCCATGTCTTTGCCATAGTCATCATAAAGTCGACTTCCATCTGGAAACTTTCAGCCTGACTCGAACTTCACGACGTACTCCTGAACAGACTCTGGCCAAGATTCCATCTCCTGTATTCTTGTTGGATGACCCTCATCACGTGTACACACGGATGGTCTTTTGAAGTCCTAGGAGGCGGGTGTAAGGAACCCAGCAGTGCTCAGTGACCCATAGTTCAAAACCTGGCAGATGTACAGGGTCATACCAGCACCTTTCCGACGTCCTTTCACGGCTTCGTTATGATATTTCTACTCTGCTGGAAAGACGCCCGCTCCGATCCTTAGCCAATCCTTCCAAGGTATCCCTCGTACATATTAGGAAATCGGCATTCGCCCTCCATTCGTGACATTGAAAAGCCACCAGACTGGACGCCAACATGCGGCTCACCACATTGACGAGGCTGATCCACATTCCCCTTTGACTTCCCCGAATGTCTTCCATCGTCAGATACATGCATTTCAAGCACGTCTGTACTCTGGGGTCTGGCGATGAGACCATGTCTTGCATAAACGGGTCCTTCTTGTCCTGCTAGATTTTAGTAGCTCCTTCAAATTTCGCGACTGTCGACGTGATCTTACATAATACATCACAGAACTCTTTGTACAAAACATCACATACGTGTTCCATAACGTAGTCAAAACAACCCATAATGATTTTATCAGTGTAGGTGCTGAATGCTAAGGAAATCATATCAGACACGTGCGTCTTTGTATCGTTTGGTATGTAGCGGACCGGCGAAGCACGCAGCTCAATGCATTGAATTCCTGGACTGAAAATATTTAGGCCTTAGACCCTACATTGCACAAACTCCATAATGCAAAGTCCAGCACAGCGAACGTCCTTCCTACCATCTAAAAAATGCCATCAACAAACTATGGTGTACCCACCCACATAGTTTTAACGATAACAGGTTTTCCTACACGGGGGAATACCCATAATGTGGCTTGAGACGCTCACTAAACCCACATTCGTCAACTGATACTAAAATTTTCCCAGCATCGATTGTATCCTTGTATCTACTACAAAATTCTTGACAAGTGGAACTAAGTCCCCTTTACACTGTCCACTGATGCTCCTTTTTCTTGTGCAACCAATGAGGAATGAAACGATACACTGTTTTAGTTTGATAATCGTAAATTGTGAGTGCTTTTGAAAATGCAACAACACCTCTGCGGTTATGCATTTATTCCCGTCGACCAATAAGAACGATTGTGTAGTTTTAATAATTGTTCGTCAAAAAGATGGTACGTGTTTTCGATGCTTCAAGAGTAGAGCGAACCTGTAAACATGCATCAAACCATAGTCTTAACGCGTAACGGCGATGTGTACATGCATCTGATATATGTTTCAACACATGCTTCGCGACGGACCATGTGTAAAAGCCGCTCGTGTGCCCCTACATTGCGCAATTCCTTGCGTCAGTATTTCTATCTGTTGGACACCGGGGCCCACGTGTGTGAAGCATTGGTCATAACCGCAATTCAGCCTATTGGGCGCAAAGCGCAAGTTACCACACGTGCAACGCTAACAACCATAAATGGCACTCCACTGCCAATGTGAACTTGTGTGCACTCAAAGATGGTAAAACCCACCCCTCCATCCCTGTGCTCGGGGGCTGACATGAAGATTTCTCACCACGTGCAACGCGCAACATTCCGCGCACTGCCATGTGAATTGAGAACGGTTACATCTCCATAGTAGGCATGTGCATCTCACCGTACAACTCCAGAAAGCCGGTTCATTTTAGTGTTACGTACGATTCCAAGCAATATCTCCGCCGCATCTTCAATTAGCATCGCATCTCCTGCGCATCCTAAAAAAAATTGCATCGCATCTCCTCGTGATACAAAGATACGATTTCGTCCAAGAGCGCCTCCCGCTCCTCCCGTGTGCTCGGAAGAATGAGGTCGAAGTGCACGTACAGAGTTCCCAAGCACCGCATCCCGCCACAATTGAACACGCTCACTGTCTGCCCCCCCTCGTATTCGACAAAAACGGGAGGGGCGTCATTCAGCCCGGACGGGTGCGGCAACTCGAACGAGCGTCCGTAAAAGTAGTCCGCAATGCTTACGTTCAGCGCCGCATGCAGGTTGTTCGGGTAGCCGATGTTGTCCATCCGGTATATGGGATCGTCCAACACGCGCACGTGCACATACATGTTTCCAAAAATGACGTATCCGTTCTTCCACAGTTCGTGACCGAGGCCGTACAATAGAACGGGATCTCGAGTCGGATTTGTAAAATACTCAGGTTGGAGAGAGCCCAAATCGATCACGACAGGGTCTCGATATGGGGGCTCGCGACGTTCGACGGGGGACCCAAGAGTGCCTACCACCCATGTGCGTGCTGTCCAATCAACAAGTATCTTTTTCGCCCCACTGTATATTTCTGCAACAGAAACATCCAGCGTACAGTCGGCGCGTAGAGACTCTACAAGTCGATAGAAGCTCTTCTTGTATTTCTCTTTCTGACCCATTTTGCTTAAAGGAATGTTCCACTATTTATGTTTATATAATCGCACAAATGTCATCATCATCCATTTCATTCTCACCCGACACGACGCGATGTCTAGTGATGCGCACTGTGCAGGGTGTCGCTTTCAAGATCCTGACAGAGGTCCTCAAGGAACTGGTCATGGACACATGCATCGAGTTTGACGAAACAGGCATGAAGATCGTCGCGACCGACACTGCGCACATGGTGCTTGTGCACATGAAGTTGCACGCCTCGAAGTTCGAGTACTACAGCTGCCCCAACAGGAAAATGATCGGAGTGAACATGCTCAATTTTTACAAGCTTATCAAGACGATCAACAACAACGACCAGCTCACGCTCTACATTGAACATAACGACATCAATCACTTGTGCATCAACATAGAAAACATGGAGAAAAACACACGCACGACATACAAACTAAATCTGCTAGACCTGGATCACCGCGTAATCAATGTCGATCCTACGAGCTTCTCCGAGGTGGTCACGCTCCCCTCGACGGATTTTCAGAAGATATGTAGAGACATGCACAACATCGCAGAGTTCATGGAAATCAGGAGCTTCAGGAACCAGATTACGTTCAGCTGCGTGGGAGAGCTTTGCTCCCAGGAAACCACCATCTTCGACAACAACAAGACGCACAAGAACATCTCGCCGTACGACGATGCAGAAACAAGCGACATAAACAGCCTTATGAAAGACGGTTGTGTCCCCATCCCAGAGTGCGTCGTCGATACCGAACATGGAAGAGATACATGTACAGAGATTGTGCAAGGCGTCTTCAGTCTCAAACAGATGGTCCTCTTCACAAAGTGTACCAACCTCTGCACCACTGCAGAGATCTACTTGAAGAATGACTATCCTTTAATCATCAAGTATGACGTGTCTTCTCTAGGATCAATCCGACTAGCGTTGGCTCCCCAACTCTAAAAGTCCTCTGTGAAAAAGGTGTCTCCATTGTCGCGTGATGATTGGGGGTCACCCGACTCGGTATTACGTCTATCCATGTTCAGCACGTCCGAGCGCTGGTACAACGAAGCGCGTTCCTCGAAAAAGTTCGTGCGCGCGTTCATGCCTATGAGCTCCATGAGACCAAACGGGTTGGTCGATCCGAATATGATGGGGTACCCAAGCATGACCAACAGGTTGTCAGCGACGTGCTCTATGTACTGGCACATGAGCTTGGGGTTCATCCCCACCAAGCGACAGGGGACTGCCTCGCAAATGAACTCCTTCTCGATAGAGATCGCTTCCATGAACATCTCGCAAGCCTCCTCAGGCGACATTCGATTCAACAGCTTCGAGTGAAGAAGACAAGCGAACTCGGTGTGCAGTCCTTCGTCGCGGGCGATGAACTCGTTAGACTTGGTCAGTCCCGGGAGAAGATTGCGCTGCTTTATCCAGTAGATCGCGCAAAAGGCGCCTGAGAAGAACAATCCCTCGACGATTGCGAACGCAACAATGCGCTTGTGGAAAGGCTCAGACGGGTCGCACCACTTGGCAGCCCAATTCACCTTCCTAATCACGCTTTGCATGTTCCCAAGGTCCTTGTAGATCGAGTCCTTCACACTATTGTCTTGGATAAAAGTTTCGATCATCAGACTGTACACCTCAGCGTGCACGTTCTCCATCATCGCCTGGAAGGTGTACCCGTACTGCGCCTCCATGACAGTCACATCCTTACAGAAGTTCGTCATCAGGTTGAGAGATACAAGCGTGTCGCTAGCAGCGAAGAAGACAAGAATGTTCTTGACAAAGTGTCGCTCCTCTTCATTCAACTTGTTGTTGAAATGCTCACGATCACGTGAAAAGTCGATCTCCTCGGCAACCCAAAACGACGCCAACTGGAGCTTGTAGTGTCTCCAGATATCGGGATACTCTATCGGGTACGTCGTCATTGCATAGTCCCGGAAAGCAACGGCTCAGAAGCAGAAGTCGCTCGGTCATCTTCGTTTTTCATCATCATCCCAAACATATCTCCACGCGTACAATTCATTGTCAAGAATTCTTTACACCTGTTTTATTTGTGAGATTATTTAAAGTCCAGATGCATCTGATGCATCTGATGCATCTGATGCATCAGATGCATCAATAATGGCGGCAACTTCGCCTGGAGTGACCGATGGATAATGCGTGTACCAGTCCAATATGTCACCTTTGTAGCACATGTTCCACACCCTCAACTGGCTGGTTCGACCCACTCTTAGCGCGCGTTCGATCACCCGTGTAACAAGCGACTGATGCGGAGGATGCATGAAAATGATGTCGCTCACCATCTCCATGTTCAGACCATATCCGAAATGCGTGGGACTCGCCAGCAGAACCCGCACAATTCCAGAGCGAAATCGGTTGATAGTATTGCGGATGATGCCACTGTTCCCGCGTAAGAACGCGTAAGGAATTGAAAGCTCTCCCAAACACTCGGAGATGCTATCCAATGCATACCGGTGAGAAGAAAAAATGATGACTCGACCATTAGATGATGATGTCACCATTGTATTCAAAAAGTACTTCAACGTTTCCATCTTGCAGAACACAGTGCCCAATGGAGGCGTTTGATGCTCGTGGTCTTCTGCGATATTTGTCTCAAGTGTTGCAGAGAGTTCCGATGAGTGCACGACAATGGCATCCTCGAGTCGCGTCGGGCTGCGACATATGGGACACGTAGCAGAAGACGGTCTAGAGTCCGAAGATGTTGCAAGCCACATAATGGGCGTTCCTGCTTCCGAACGGATTTTTTATTTTACTGAAATCTTACGATAAATATTGTAAGATCGTTTTCGCAAATTAATTGATTTAGCTTTTTTTGTGTATTTTACGAAAATATCTTACAATTTATTTTGTAAGATCGTTTTCGTAAATTAATTGATTTTGCTTTTTTTGTGTATTTTACGAAAATATCTTACAATTTATTTTGTAAGATTGTTTTGTTGTATTCCGGAGAAAGAGACTATTCCCTTCAATTTCAATTGTAACATTGATTTGCTCGTTTGGAGAGAGAGAAATTTCCTTCGAAGTATTCCAATACAAAATCAATTGTAGAGGACAGTCAAGAGGAAGGTGAAAGCTGTTTACAAAGTCTTGAACGCATTGCTCATAATTATTTATCACACAACTCACAACTCAACAGTTCGAAAGTACAACTTAGTACTTATGACTCCAAAATCTGTACTTATGTGTACCTCACTTATGTATAACTCACAACTCAGAACTTATATGTACCTTATACAAGTCAGAACTAATAACTCCTAACTCAGGACTTATTATTCATAATTTCATACCTCATAGCCTCATTATGAACATAACACAAATTTATATCCTTAAATCTGCAAACTGCCATCCTAGAATCCTGAAATCACTCAAAATGTGTGTTGGATAAGGCAAACTAGTACACTCGTGCAAACTTGTGCACGGTGCTAATGTTGCACTGCTGCCAACAAGTCCATTGGTGATAACTTCTGCACTTGGTGCTGACAGGTCATGTGCTAAGTGACGCCATGGTGCTACCTGACACAATACTGTCTACTCTAGATTGTGGGAACAGGCTATCACGTTGTAGAAAGAGGGCAAATGCTAACTTGTTGGGTAACAACAGCGCCTGTACAATCGCTGCACTAGAATCTCCTCCTCCATGCCCCCATCCCCATCTTCCTCCTCCTCCATCTCCTCCTCCTTAGCAATGTCTACATTGTCTCCATCCGATTGCACAGCCTCTGCCTTGGTGTCCTTCTCAATGGATTGGCAGCTTGACCCCTTTGCATGACTCCTTGCTGTGCATTGATTGCCATGCCCAGCACCTTCTCTGGCAGCTTGACCCCTTTGCATGACCTGGCAGCTTGACCCCTTTGCATGACCCCTTGATGTGCATTGATTGACCCCCCTTGCCGGGCCCCCCCTTGCTGCGCATGCATGAAAGACTGTTTTGATAAGTCGGAAAGGCTTTGCTTCATGCCTTGCGCTTTCACCTCTTTTCATGCCTTGCGCTTTCACCTCCTTTCATGCCTTGCGCAAATTGCCTTTCGCATCCTGGCCCTGCATGGTCCCGAGTTGCACCTAATTCTCGCACCCTTTGCGCAATGCATTTCACTGCTATGGGAATTCACTTCAGCTCTGTTCTCATGATCTGCTTTGCCTTTCGCTTTCTGAATCGCCTTGCTGCGCATCTGCATTAGCTCCGGGTGGTTGTGAATAACCCCCGAGTTGCTTCTAATTCTCGCACCCTTTGCGCAATGCATTTCACTGTCACTGTCCTGCCTAGCACCTTCTCTGGTGGATGCTGGGCAGATAGCCAGGAGCACTGGCGCTCGGAGCACTGGATAGGTCTGCCTACCTGCATGGCGGTTACCCGCCTGCACCTGCCAGACCAGACCAGGACACGCGCCAGGCCAGCACCTGCGCCGGAGTACTGGCGAACAGCTCTGCACCCGCCTGCACCTTCCTGAGGCCTACCTGCATGATGGTTACCCGCCTGCACCTGCGTCAGAGTTCTGGCGGACATTACTACATACCCATATGGCATGCATCCTTAGCTACCGTTCCAAGATTTCCATAGAGTCTGGTTTGGTTATGAATTGCATTGTAGTGGTAGACTGCAATTGTAGCCCAGTCTTAGCTGCCTTGTGCCTGTGTTGACCAAGTTACTGCTTGCCAACAGGTTGCCTTGTTTATTGGTTAATCTTTGCCGGGAGTGTGGTTGGGTGTTTATGTTGTGATTGGTACTTTACACGACATTGACATATGGATTATGTACACCTGCAGTTCTTCTATTTTACTGTGTTCTTGCCCACCTCGGCCGCCTACCTATTTACTAGGTTTGTTTTAGTGGCCCATTACTGCAATAGGTAAAGCAAAGATGTGTAGTTGAGGCCTGCTTGACTTGCATAGCATGACTGATAAAATGTCATAGCCCAGAAGTCTAGGCATTCAGTGGATCAAGTTTTCTTTGACTGGTTTTAGGATTGATTTTTTTATGATCGGGAGGACTGTGTGTATTCCGAGTTTGGTTTTCTCAATCATTCGCTCATTGGGTTTGACAATGCTCCCGATGATGATCGGGAGGACTGTGGGTATTCTGAGTTTGGTTTTTCTCAATCATTCGCTCGTTGGGTTTGTCGATGCTCCCGATTATGATCGGGAGGACTGCGGGTATTCTGAGTTTGGTTTTTCTCAATCATTTGCTCGTTGGTTTTGACAATGCTCCCGATTATGCTAGGGAGGACTGCGTGCATTCCGAATTAGGTTTTCTCAATCATTCGCTTGTTGGGTTTGACAATGCTCCTGATTATGATCGGGAGGACTATGGGTATGCCGACTACAAAAAAAAAAAAAAAAAAAAAAAAAAAAAAACGAGTACATGTTTTCTGAATCATTAGCTCGTTGAATTTGTCAGTGCTCCCGATTATGATCGGGAGGACTGTGTGTATTTCGAATTTGGTTTTCTCAATCATTCGCTCGTTGGGTTTGTCAATGCTCCCGATTATCATCGGGAGGACTATGGGTATTCTGAGTTTGGTTTTTCTCAATCATTCGTTCGTTGGGTTTGATAATGCTCCCGATTATGATCGGGAGGACTATGGGTATGCCGAGTAAAAAAAAAAAAAAAAAAAAAATGCGAGTACATGTTTTCTGAATCATTCGCTTGTTGGGTTTGTCAGTGCTCCCGATTATGATCGGGAGGACTGTGTGCATTCCGAATTAGGTTTTCTCAATCATTCGCTCGTTGGGTTTGACAATGCTCCCGATTATGATCGGGAGGACTGTGTGTATTCCGAAGTTGGTTTTCTCAATCATTCGCTCGTTGGGTTTAATAATGCTCCCGATTATGATCGGGAGGACTATGGGTATTCTGAGTTTGGTTTTTCTCTATATCTGAATCTGATTTTGAATCTGAATCTGAATCTGAATCATTTGCTTTACCAACCTATTTGTCTTCCGCAGGGTCTACAATGACAGTACCGTGGAAGTAAAACTCCAATCGGACGGGAAGGATTTGGGATGCGGCGTCATGGACGAATGGACCAAGGAGCGCCAAGTGCCAATGAACATCGAAGTCGTTGTTGGTGGACCAAACTTCCATGTTACGGCTACGCACGCTCACTGGTTGAGGTTTCGCGGCGAATGCAGGCATATGTGCGGAGCATTCTGGTCGACACTCACCCTTGCGGAAGTCAAGACAGCCCAGTTGCTTGAAGTCACTAGCATTCGGAGGCCCATGTCAGGAGCTGGCTATAAGGAGATAACAATTTGAATACGATGACCTTACAAAGTTGTCGGCGATCTGTCCTCTTTGTTGATTGTAGGAAGCTGACCTCGTCGCGCCTTTCCTGACTTCTTCGCGGAGGCTGTAGGAAATGTAAAGAGTGCAGAAGTTACGCAATATCCTATCAAAATTGAAAGCGGCAAGTGCGGTCAGCACACAATGGTTGTTTCGAACGGTGTACATCCCACCGCGTACGTAACATTCAAAATGTACCTGTCAGATTTGAAAATTTAACCTGAGCCACGGTGCAGCAGTACAGTCCGTTCGATTGCTCTCTTACCGGCGTCAGGTGAAGGCCCTTTTGGTGTACATCGAGGTGACGTCCTCCTGTCGCTAGGACCAAACTCCTCGAAATCGCTCCTGAGCTTTCCTTCGCATATCTCAACCCACGCCCTAGTTTCCTCAAGCTCTTTGTCGGCGATAAATTCGCCCTCGCCGACCCTGACAGGCTTGCTGCGCATTGTCAACCACCAAACCAAGAGCCTGAATGTGAACTGGTATCCATGATAGGGCTCCTAACATGGGCCTCCGAATGCTAGTGACTTTAAGCAACTGGGCTGGCTTGACTTCCGCAAGGGTGAGTGTCGACCAGAATGCATCTGCTCCGCACATATGCCTGCATTCGCCGCGAAACCTCAACCAGTGAGCGTGCGTACCCGTAACATAGAAGTCTGGTCCACCAACAACGACTTCGATGTTCATTGGCACTTGGCGCTCCTTGGTCCATTCGTCCATGACGCCGCATCCCAAATCCTTCCCGTCCGATTGGAGTTTTACTTCCACGGTACTGTCATTGAAGACCCTGCGGAAGACAAATAGGTTGGTAAAGCAAATGATTCGGATTCAGATTCAGACTCAAAATCAGATTCAGATTTAGAGAAAAACCAAACTCAGAAAACCCATAGTCCTCCCGATCATAATCGGGAGCATTGTCAAACCCAACGAGCGAATGATTGAGAAAACCAACTTCGGAATACACACAGTCCTCCCGATCATAATCGGGAGCACTGACAAACCCAACGAGCGAATGATTGAGAAAACCAAATTCGGAATACACACAGTCCTCCCGATCATAATCGGGAGCACTGACAAACCCAACGAGCGAATGATTCAGAAAACATGTACTCGGCATTTTTTTTTTTTTTTGTACTCGGCATACCCATAGTCCTCCCTATCATAATCGGGAGCATTGTCAAACCCAACAAACGAATGATTGAGAAAAACCAAACTCAGAATACCCACAGTCCTCTTGATCATAATCGGGAGCATTGTCAAACCCAACGAGCGAATGATTGAGAAAAACCAAACTCAGAATACACACAGTCCTCCCGATCATAATCGAGAGCATTGTCAAACCCAACGAGCAAATGATTGAGAAAACCAAATTTGGAGTACACATAGTCCTCCCGATCATAATTGGGAGCATTGACAAACCCAACGACCCTATTCGCTTGAAGTCACCTACTACACTGCTAGCTGCGAGGCAGATGCCTGGTCACCAGCTGCTAGAGTGGGTGTCGGACCTAAGCCCGGCACCGTTACTAATACAGCTATAGGCTGTATCATAACATTCCCCCAATCCCAGGAATTCTGGGTACCAGAATTCCTGGGATTCCACAACACAAGTCATAAGGAGTAAGCCAGACAAATATTCCCGTGGAGAAGAAAAGTAGGGGGAAAGCTATCCTAAAACCAGTCAAGGCGTAGGTATGACATCCGTGAAAAACTGTATGAACAGTATCCAAAGCTCTTCTTGCACGCATCTGCTGATGCAATGGACAACAAGAAGACTAATCTTCCTCAGTCACGCCACTTCTCACATACAAAGAAGACCGCAGGAGGTGAACTTCTAAAGACACGCATCATGTGTGAGTATAAATACAGCGCATGTAGGACATGTCCTCCCGATCATAATCGGGAGCATACACAGTATTTAAAACTTGAAATGATTACTTAACAAAATAATGCTAATATTCTGACTTCATGTTTCCTTCTATGTTAACTCAGGATTATTCTCCCAGGAAAGAGGCTTCATTGGTTATTGGGCTTTGCCACTCTACTCGCAGTCCATCAATCTGACTATATCATGCTTCCAACATTTCTTCAACCGGGTCCTTGAAGAAGAGGGGCAGCTTCCACCGTATTGCTTCTTGCAAATGGACAACGCGGCAAAGGACAACAAGAACGCTTTCATGTTCGCATACTTGTCCTTGTTGGTTGAGATGAACTGGTTTGAGGAAGTGTACGTCCATTTCCTCCCTCCCGGACACACACACATAGCAATCTTGACCAAAAAGTACTCTGTGATCTCGCAAGGGTTAAAGAACATGGAAGTGTACACCCTGGACCATCTGATGGGCATTGTTGGTAACTTATTCAAGAGAATGGGCCCTTACACAAGGCAAGACGTCGTGACCTCTATAGGGGACTTCTCCGCTGTCCTCCTAGACAACGTTTACAAGTTGTTCGGTCATGGCACTAGCACCGTCAAAGGAGTTAATCGCCGTTTACACGCATTCAAGATAACGAAAGGTCCCAACGGGGAGAGTCGGTAAGAATACTTGATATACTGATATTTACAAATTAAATGCTACCGTGGGTGTATGTACTGTCTGCACAATGCTCCCGATTATGCTCGGGAGGAATATGGGTGTGCCATGTCCTCATTGATTTACATGTACAGTCTTCAATAGAAACTAAATGATACAAAGGAAGTTGTACCTAGGACCTAGGATGTATTATCCAAGGGATGCTCCCGAGTATAGTTGGGAGGAATATGGGTGTCATAAATGATTCACTAATATACAATACATGTTTGCACACCAACAATTGCAGGGGTCTATTACAAGGAGTATGACGAGTCAGGATCTTGGAGAGGACAGTGGGACAATGACGCTGAACCTATTTACGTCCTCCAAGGCTTCCCACTGGTGGACACCAGAACAGTATTTAAGGAAGCCCCCAAGATCAAGATTGAAGAGCTCGAGAATATCGAGGCAAACTGGGCGGCTGTCTGGAAGACTATTCATAATGAGAAGCCCGGAGGTGACGTCCTTGCACGCCACATGGCCGATGGGCCTGTACAAACCGCCGGTGACGACCGTGCAGGACCCGTAGCTGATGTCCGTGTACGACACGCAGCGGAGGACCTTCTAGAACCAGCAGCCGATGACCAGCAGCTGATGGATGAACCAGCAGCCGATGGCCCATCCCATGCCCAGTCCTTCAAACATATTGCAGAGAAGCTTCGTGAAACTTGGGAAGCCAGCAATAAGTGGTGGACTGATTTCTTCAACGTTGAGAAGAGTTATTGGAGCACTCAACCAGATGATGCTGTGACTGGGGAGTACCCGAAAGACCAACATTTTGTCGACTTCCCATCGGAGTTGTCCGCAACCAGTCGTGTTCTGACACAGTCTGAGAAATCAATGGCCAAGCGCTTGATAGCAGCATTGGATGACTTGTCCATGGATGTGTCAGACATTTTACCTGCAAGTAACGAGATTGCCAAGACTATGAAGGTTGCACACACTTTGGAGACTACTATGGAAAGGCCAGAGGAGGAGGATGTGTTGTACTTATATTCTTCACAAGGGACGAAGCCGGATAGAAGAATAGCCTACGAGCCCACTACTGATTTGGTTGTTGGTCATGTCGCTGTGGTCAAGGTACAAATGGATGACTCTAGCGGATTGAGAGGATGGGACGTGGTGGAGGTCAAATCACTACCAGTGAATGGAGAAGTGGAATGTGTGTATTTAAAGCCCTTGTACTCTGGGGCTCAGAAGTTGGTGTACACTGAAACACAATACCCAACTTGGCCAGAAGATTGGATGGACCACAAGCTTGTGCCTATTACCGTGGGGGTGAGGAGAAAAGCAACATGGACGGGCGATATTCCCATTGACGCATTTCAATTTAGCTGCGAACCCACCAAGGGTATGAAGATCCAGAGAAAGTACCACACAAGCATGCTCCTAGCTTGTCAATCCATTGAGAAGGACACCAGGGCAGAGGCTGTGCAATCGGATGGAGACAATGCAGACATTGCTGAGGAGGAGGAGATGGAGGAGGAGGAAGATGGGGATGGGGACATGGAGGAGGAGAAGGATGAGGAGGAGGAGGACGAGGAGGGGGGGGAGGAGGAGGAGTAAGATGTTTGACACATAGCCGTTTTTTACTAAATTAGAAAAATTAAATGAATTATACTTACGATTTTTATTGTAAGATGTAAAAGCTGAATTCTGCCTGCCGACTTATAACCGTCCGCTTTCCCTTTATTTCTTACAACTATAATTGTAAGACACGAATTGATGTTAACACCTTTTGTTACAAAATATGGCATTTCAACGTTGTAACATTCGCAATCTGTACGTTTCTCCGTCTTTCAAGCTCATTTCAAGCATATTTTGTCAAAATTGACTACAATCTTACGATTTTTATCGTAAGATTGCATTTGAAAAGCATCAAAAGACCCCCAAAAAGTGATTGTAAGATTGGAAATCCGTTCGGAAGCAGGAACGCCCATTACATACATAAACAGCGAAGGCAAAACGAGTTTGCGTAGCATGGGACAACCACTTGCGGTTTAAGTTGTACATCAGAGCAACTTGTGGATGTGTTCCCAAAACCACGAGATCCGATGTCATCGTAGCATGTGGAGCAGGAAGCGGTCTCCTCAGGGTTTGAGGTTACAATAGCCGTTCGAGTTTCTGCCCTTCTAACCACTCCGGGAATCGAAGAGGTCAACAAACGTTTCAGAGCCCCCAACTCATCCGATTCATGTTGGGATGAAGGAATAATACGCAGAGCATTGTCTATGCCTTTTCCGGACTCAATCTCTGCCAGGACACGCATATTTAGAGAGTGTTCCTTGAACGATTTGTGGGGGAAGTAGTAACTGCTACTCCCAGGTGGATTAGATGGGAACCTACAAGTCACGTTTGCGATGTTCGCAACTGGAAACTCGAACGATCTCAACACGAACGCGTCCTCGTTCCGGAAGAACAAACCGGTGGGCTCGTGGAGGCGGCTATGTTGGGATGACATGACATTTGCTCTGAAGGTGTTGTTCACTATGTACGAGTTAGCTCCAGACCCGTTCATGAGACTATTTGTGTCAGAGGTAACGTACCAGTGGAAGCCGGCGTCCATAGCGACAGTACAGGTTGAGATTGTATCCGCCTCGTCGATGAACACGCGCGCAATCTTCACTTGCATTCGGTTCAATGTCATCGCGATCGAGTCGTAAAAGGAGTTCGATACTATGATCAAATCGAGCGATTGAATACGGGAGAGGTCGCACAATTCGCAAACGTGGTTGTAGCGAGACACAACGGTGAACGATAAGTGGTTACGAAAGCTCTCGGCATAGCACGTCCACTGAGATACCAATGTATGCGGAATCACAATAACAGAAGTCGGTACATTAGGCATACGGTGGGAGTCCATCACGATCGAGACGTTGTCGCACGCAAAGGATATGTAATCCACATCGCTTGAAGGAAGTGGGGGAGGTACAATGGGTTTCAAGAATAACATCATGCTGAGAATAATCAACGACTTACCGGACCCCCCAAGATCGCTGATCACACCGACCCTAGGACGCACGACCTTCGATGTTGAAGCTACAAGGAATATCGAAGACGCTGCATCAGCAATGGCCTCGTCATCAACAACGACGCTGTTGCCATCATTATTCTCATGTTCTGAAATACCAAACAGTTCTCGCAAGCTGATCAGTTCTCTTTCCATCGACATGCATGCGGCGATCGACGCCCGTTGGTGCGGGAACAGACGTACCCCAATTTCATCTGGAAGATTCGGGCTGCGGGGGCTTCGTTCGGTGAGGAGACGGATAACCATATGGGGGGGTAAGAGCTTATCAAACGCGGAGATTTTATCAGAAGCGGGTCACATTAGTAAAATAATGATCCTGATCCTTTTACACTCTTCCGATTTTCCACTACAGTCGGCGGAACAGTTAAATAAAAAAGGTGTGCAGTAACATAATTCCCTTGTCCGTGTGTACACACAGTTAATGAAATTTGGTGAACGAATGTAGGAAGAAGAAGCTCCAATGCAGTCGCAAACTATAGACCCCACGCTCGATTCGTACCGAAAGAAACAAATACGCAAGTACATCCTCGCATCGGTCGTGGTGACCACAGTGATGATCGTGGCGCTACTGCAGATAACGGCACCCGGTATGAAGGGGCAACGCTTCACGCAGGTTACAGCTTTCTCAGTGGTCGCTATCCTGTACATGGACCTCTGCTGGCTCATGTGCGTCCTAAGGGTGTGGGTATCCAAGGACTCGAAACTGGTGCATGCACTATACGTTGTTCACGTCGATATGGGCAAGATCGCGACACTGAACAAACGGATCAGTAGTATTGATGGCGGAGAAGCATCCGCAGTGGCAAGTCTCCTGAAACGGGTAATAGAGGCACACTACACGGTTATCTCGGTGACCACACAAATGCACGAGCGAGCGAGCACGATAGCAGTGACGTCGATAGCGATCGCAGGAGTCATATACATTGCATTCGGTAACAGTGAGAAGAACCGGAGCCACATGGAGAAACAACAAACAAACATACCGCCGCCAGAACGCCACCTAATGGTACAACAAGAATCCATCCCATTCCTAAAAAAACAAAGAGGTGGCACTCATGCAGACGTTTATATATCGGCCCGGTACACACCCACTCTACTTAGGCGGTGCGGGGCACCTGATGTTGTGGTAAAGCTCGCATCAAACGAGGGGGGGATAGATCCGATCGATGTAGCAGTGCACGAAGGCGGCTATTTCCGTGATCCTATTGTCAGGTGCGAGTTCTATGAGAACTACAAGGACGGGCGCATGAATATCAAGGCGTCGGAAATGGGAGACAACAATGTGGGGGCACAACACTTAGAACAGTTCCACACCCCCCCTCAATCACCACAGCCAGGAGAGGATTCCCTAGATATGCACTCATCCAAGACATTCGGTTCATACTTCGACATCGAGACCGTGCGTGAGAAGGTGCGAACGCGGTACGCTGAGCGTCACAATATATGGGTTCGCGCATTTGGCGAAGGGAGTCATGAGACGATCCTATTCGATGCTCTAAAGTGTGCAGCCTTCCGCAATCGATTCTTCTCGCACTCTCCCGACATGCTGGTGTTCGACAACGAATCCGTGCAAAGGCACCATGTGTACGCGGCTTCTAGAAAGGGTCATGCAAAAGGTAATCTAGAAATGTTGGTAAAAAAAAAATAGTTCGGTGGCAAACAATCATTTTTGGGCTGTGACTGAGGCTAAGTACCATCAGAGACAAGGGAAGTAAATGCAACTGTCGGGACAATCATGGATGCAAGAGTTGGAACAACTCATAATCACCTTTACGAAAAAAAATGGTCCGGCACAGCTCTTCGAGGATGAGTTCCTAGTCCGTATCAAAAACACCACCGACGAAAATACTAAATCGGAAAAGAAACTTCTACAACCAGGAAAAAAAAACACAGTCAGGGGGGGGAGGGAATGAAAATAATAATGCGACCATCCTCATTGCTCCTCCTCCATCTCAATTATATTTTGTATGTTATCCACCCCTGTGTCAACAACCGTGTACGACTCCTCCATATCAACCATGTTATCCACCACCGTGTCAACAACCATGTACGACTCCTCCATATCAACCATGTTATCCAACCCCGTGTCAACAACCGTTTACGACTCCTCCATATCAACCATGTTATCCAACCCCGTGTCAACAACCGTGTACGACTCCTCCATATCAACCATGTTATTCAACCCCTTGTCAACAAACGTGTACGACTCCTCCATATCAACCATGTTATCCAACCCCTTGTCAACAACCGTGTACGACTCCTCCATATCAACCATGTTATCCAACCCCGTGTCAACAACCGTGTACGACTCCTCCATATCAACCATGTTATCAAACCCCTCCACTGATTGTCCCCGAGCAATCTTGTGACGAAGTGGCTGCATTGGCCTTCCCTAACGATCATCCTGATGTACAATCGCAGACGCAACCTCCTGAACAACATATTCTCACTCCTCCACTACTTGTCCAAGAGCAATATTGGGACGAAGTGGCGGCATTGGCATTCCCTAACGATCATCCTGATGTACAATCGCAGACGAAACCTCCTGAACAACATATTCTCACTCCTCCACTACTTGTCCCAGAGAAACCCGTTGACAAAGTGGCGGCCTTGGCATTCCATAACGATCATAATCATGTACAATCGCAGACGCAACCTCCTGAACAACATATTCTCACTCCTCCACTACTTGTCCCTGAGCAATCTTGGGACGAAGTGGCATTCCATAACGATCATCCTGATGTACAATCGCAGACGAAACCTCCTAAACAACATATTCTCACTCCTCCACTACTTGTCCCCGAGCAATCTTTGGACGAAGTGGCGGCACTGGCATTCCATAACGATCATCGTGATGTACAATCGCAGACGCAACCTCCTGAACAACATATTCTCACTCCTCCACTACTTGTCCCCGAGCAATCTTGGGACGAAGTGGCGGCACTGGTATTCCATAACGATCATCCTGATGTACAATCGCAAACGAAACCTCCAGAACAACATATTCTCACTCCTCCACTGCTGGTCCCAGAGAAACCCGCTGACAAAGTGGCGGCATTGGCATTCCCTAATGATAATCCTGATGTACAATCGCAGACAAAACCTCCTGAACAACATATTCTCACTCCTCCACTACTTGTCCCAGAGAAACTCGTTGACAAGGTGGCGGCCTTGGCATTCCATAACGATCATAATCATGTACAATCGCAGACGCAACCTCCTGAACAACATATTCTCACTCCTCCACTACTTGTCCCAGAGCACTCTTGGGACGAAGTGGCGGCATTGGCATTCCCTAACGATCATCCTGATGTACAATCACAGCCGAAACCTCATGAACAACATATTTCACTCCTCCACTGCTTGTCCCAGAGAAACCCGTTGACAAAGTGGCGGCATTGGCATTGCCAAACGATCATCCTTATGTACAATCGCAGACGCAACCTCCTGAACAACATATTCTCACTCCACTACTTTTCGAAGAGCAATCTTGGGACGAAGTGGCGGCATTGGCATTCCCTAACGATCATCCTGATGTACAATCGCAGACGAAACCTCCTGAACAACATATTCTCACTCCTCCACTGATTGTCCCAGAGAAACCCGTTGACAAAGTGGCGGCATTGGCATTGCCAAACGATCATCCTTATGTACAATCGCAGACGCAACCTCCTGAACAACATATTCTCACTCCTCCACTACTTGTCCAAGAGCAATCTTGGGACGAAGTGGCGGCATTGGCGTTCCCTAACGATCATCTTGATGTACAACCGCAGACGAAAACTCCTGCACAACATATTCTCACTCCTCCACTGCTTGTCCAAGAGCAATCTTGGGACGAAGTGGCGGCATTGGCATTCCTTAACGATCATCCTGATGTACAATCGCAGACGCAACCTCCTGAACAACATATTCTAACTCCTCCACTACTTGTCCCCGAGCAATCTTGGGTCGAAGTGGTGTCAGCATTGGCATTCCCTAATGATCATCTTGATGTACAATCGCAGACTCAACCTCATGCACAACATATTCCCACTCCTCCACTGCTTGTCCCAGAGAAACCCGTTGACAAAGTGGCGGCATTGGTATTCTCTAACGATCATCCTCATGTGCAATCGCAGACGAAACCTCCTGAACAACATATTCTCACTCCTCCACTGCTTGTCCCAGAGCAATCTTGGGCCGAAGTGGTGTCAGCATTGGCATTCCCTAATGATAATCCTGATGTACAATTGCAGACGAAACCTCTTGCACAACATATTCTCACTCCTCCACTGCTTGTCCCCGAGCAATCTTGGAACGAAGTGGTGGCAGCTTTAGCATTCCCTCCCACCACAATTGTTTTGCCACCGCTTCTCTCACCAGATTTGCCATCTATTCCTATGCCGCCTCTGCTCTCACCAGATACGCCATCTATTCCTCTGCCACCGCTACTATCGCTCGATATACCATCTATTCCTCTGCCACCGCTACTATCGCCCGATATACCATATATTCCTCTGCCACCTCTGCTCTCAACCGATATGCCATCTATTCCTCTGCCGCCGCTGCTATCGCCAGATATGCATTCAAAGAAATTCGTTATTCCTGGATCCATGGCTTTCTTAAAACAGTTTTTGATCCCGGGGGCGTCAATTCCGCATTCGAAACAGTTTGTCATCCCGGGCGTGATGCAGGTAAATATCTCACATGCTTCCGATGCACAACCCCAAACACTCAGACAACAACAGAAACAACAACAGAAAACATATACCCCTAGATCCACTCCATCGGTATATGATTTGATCCACCGGTGCAAGACTCCTATGTGGACGTTCGGCATCATTATTGCGTCCATCATTGCAATTATCAAGCTTATGCTAGCCGAGGAGAATCTAGCTGAGGGGTACGGGGGTGAGGAAAGTAGTGTCTTTGAGGATGCCTGCAGTAGAGAACTTGATGTTGCGTATATTGTTGCCTCTGATGGAAAGGTGAGAGAAGCAGTCGCTCGCGCACACAAGTGCCTTTCACATAAGTACGTGCGTGCAATCGATATCAAGGTAGCAACTGCATCTGCATTCTTAATAGGGATGTCCGCATGTAGTCGCCGGAAATAATTTGATTGCGATGACAATAACAATAGTTTTTATTAAATCAATGTCACCATCAAACGAGCAGACAACATCAACACATCATAACGACACACCACCGCCCAAGAAGAAACATCCACCTCCATCACTACCGAAAACCACTCTGATCACGCCTGCATCCTCTAATTACACAACATGGGCGAAGGGTATCCACGCGTTCGGGGACCTTGCTCTTCCGATGGTCGCCTTCTACATGCTGGTGCTAAGTACACTCGGATAAGGGAATTATGTTTAAGAACTCTATGACCACATCCGATTTTGTAGGTTTATTCCGTTTGTACATTTTTTTAGTGGGGTTTGAGATCCACCTCGAGACTGTCATGTGGCTTACATTCGCAAGTATAGCCACTCTCCTCAAACTTTGCAGCAATGTGTACATGTGTACAACAATCGACCGTCTGTCCAAGTTGTACATTGAGAATTGGAATTGATTCAATATACTGTAACATTATTGACCGGTCTGAGTGTAACTTCATGGGTGAAATATTGGGGTGCAAACTTCAAAAGATCATGCGGACAAGTGCGATTTCTAAACATTTGGTGGGCATCGTGCTCCTACAGTATATGGTTCTGCAATCACGAAGCTGAAGGCTACCGGACCAGGAGAGGTAGCTGTGCCTACGGGATCTATGTTCGCTTCATGCAAGCGCATCTTCAAAGAGGAGGTTCGTGTGACAGATGAGTTCAAGACGACTCTCATGTCGTGGGAGACAGGTGCCAAGAAGGAATGTGTTTACAAGATTCCAAGTGTTTCTCTAAACGCTGAAGGTCAGATCCGTCTCGGTGATGAGTGGTTGTGTCACACTCTCTTGAAGAAGCCTCCAAATGTCGCTGAGCTGGACCAGTTGGCGGTGAGGGTGTACTGCGCCCGTAAGAAAATCCAAGAAAAGCACAGGAGGGGTGGCTTAGCCCCATCTCTTGTCGACAACCAATCAATCAAGCGGTACCCTGAGGTACGAGGACTGCGATTCTCTCCAGAAACCAGCACTTACTCGGACCGGAACCGCTCCTCTGCTCTCACAATAGCAAGGCTGCACTGCATGGAACTGTTGGGTCTAGGGAGACCGCTTCCATTTTCCCGGTGCAAGGCTGCGTGTTGTTGACGGGCTACAACAAACATGATGGTGTTCCACTGCCCCGTGGATTGCTACACCATAAGGCACACACTCCGGTGTGGCCGTACACTCAGGAAAGCGGTTTCATTAATATGTTCCTTCGAGTGTAATGACATACATGATCGGGAAGAACTCTATACACGACCCTGAGTACGTGGAACACCGGGGAGTTGCTCGGATATCTCAGACAATCCTGTCAATGATTGCGCTGACACTCAGTATCGCAGGTTTCTTCATTTACGCGATGAAAAAGTGGCGCAAGCACAGATCATCGTTTTCGTTGTACACGCTCCTTACAGACACAATGAATTGTGACCACCGCTCAATCAATCAACGCTTTCGATAAGAGACAATAGTGTCTAGCAGACCCATAAGCTTGAACCGAATCTTTAACGTCACATCCTCCCTCTCGATAAACCTCTCGACGAGACCCTCCATAATGTCGCACTCTTGCTTTCCAAGCGAGTCCTCATTGCAAGAATTCTTGCGTGCGAATTGAGCCGCAAATCCCGCGATGAGTTCTATAGCCACCTCCGCTCGCCGCCCAGGTATGTTGGACTCGAAGATGCCGACAATCTCAGAGAGGTATTCGCGACGAGACGTAGAGACAAGGTTTAGACCAATTAGGTTCAGGATAGTCAAATTGCGACCCACAGCGACGTGGATGCGCTTTGTCGTGATGCAGAAGGCGTCGTACTGGTCTACGCTCGGCAGTTCGTACTCCTCTTCGTGGAAGGATGCAATGGAATCCGAAACAAATGAATCGAGCACAGACCTCATAATGATACCGCTTCGAGAGACGAGAAACTCGAATAGATTCGAGTACATGTGAATGAACCCGTGATCTTGGTAGCATTTCGCAAGGATAGCATTTGCTAACACTAAGGATATATCGTCCACAAAGGATATATCGTCCACATGCGATGAGTCGTCCACACGCGATGAGTCGTCCACATGCGATGAGTCGTCCACATGCGATGAGTCGTCCACACGCGATGAGTCGTCCACATGCGATGAGTCGTCCACACGCGATGAGTCGTCCACATGCGATGAGTCGTCCACACGCGATGAGTCGGCGTCATTTACTTGAGATGAATCGATTGCGTCTCTCACACAGATTCCAATTTTAGTCGACACTTTATCGAAGTTCGCTTCCGTCAGCTTTTTCAACAAAGACATCAGGGACTTGGAGAATAATGTCGATGATGAGTTCGAGCTACCTTCACCGCCGAAAAGAGGAACGCGATGATGCCGAATAGAATTTGGCGCCGCATGTGAGGAGGATGCCCAACGAATACTGTCGATCCGGTTATTACCGATGGTACCAACATACCGGGATGACCCTCCTCCTCTACCACGGGGATCCCCCCCCACAGGAACCAACAAACGCACACCATAACTGGGTCCAAGATTGTGTCCAAGGCTGTGTCCGTGACTGTTTCTATTTGCATACCCGTGTCCGTTTCTCTGCATGTAGGGTGTGGCTACAACTGCCTCCGTCTTGACAATTGCTACCTTGGCGAGTTGCGATGCATATCGTTCGCGTATGGTGGCGATGAGAGTGATATATCCTTTGTCGTCCCTCAGACGGACGAATTGATCGGTTGTGACGACGGTGATGCATCCGGGAGGAGATGCCGTCGGCGACGTGCAAGACATCACCGTCTGTACAAAGAGCAATTCACTCGCCGTCAATTACAAATAGCAATTTACTCTTCGAATAATTACGCTATTAAATAATTTAATGGATTCACGGATAGAGGTTCTCTTCTGAAGAAGAAGAACACACATTTATACTCCGTTTGAGACTTTCTTACTTACCTTGTCATCACCTTAAAGAATATGACAATGTTAAAGACGAGGCTTGCGATAGCCAGAATTACCAACATCGCAGTGACGACGAGCGTCGCTGCTATGTACGGCATTAGCTGCTCACGAACGCTTCGCAGTGCAGGAAGAATGAGCACATCCCTTATTTTGTTGCTATTGCTAGCGAGAGTGAGCAGAGCCTCTTCTGAGGCGAGACAGTTCAAAATCTGAGTCGAAATGTTGCGCATCACCCCGTTTATAGCCGTCTTGTACAACCCACCACCCCCCCTCCGCCTGCACAACTTGAATTGTTATTTGTATTCGAATTAGAATTGTTGTTATTCAGAATGTGCGAATTGATGTTCCCATGGATTGGGTCGTTATTGTGTATTGATGTTTCTTCTACATGCGACGGTTTAGTGTGAGGCGTTATTACAGCGTGTGTTGTTATTACTTGTGAAGACATAGCGGCATGATGATACTTCAACAGGACAAAATCAGTTTAAACCTAACGCGAATTTACATTGTATTTTTGGATCAGTTACATTGGTTTCTTCGGCGCGATGAAGAATAAAACCACACCAACTGCAATTGCAACTTCGAAAGAAGGATTTTTGCGTCGCGATCTTTTGGTTGCGCTGAAACACACAATTGCATCTATCGCAAAAGACTCTAGCAATCCTAGTAGTGGTGCAGATATCGGAGAGAGTGGGGAGTACGCGTGCTCTCTAATAGCGGAACTCGTGGCATAAGGAGGACCGCTAGAGGTCGCAGCCACCATTCCAGATGTTTATGCAGAGGCAAAGATTGTGAACGGCAACAAGTGGACCGCCAGTGCTATAGACGATGTCGTCACTGACCTCAACGTGTTCTGTTCGGGCTCACACACCACGCAAGGCAGCACCGATCCTATATTCATGGTGATCGTTCGTCTGCTCTGTAGACTGACTATGCTCGTGTGCCATGCTGCCAAAACTGGGGTCGCGTCATCAGAGAGACGCGAACACATCTTCTTGGGAGGATTCGTTCTACCATCGGACGTTAGTATCGGAGAAGATGGAATGGTGCAGTTGGACCCACTCTCCGTAATGTGCAGCAACTGTAGACATTGCTAAGGAGGAGGAGATGGAGGAGGAGGAAGATGGGGATGGGGGCATGGAGGAGGAGATTCTAGTGCAGCGATTGTACAGGCGCTGTTGTTACCCAACAAGTTAGCATTGGCCCTCTTTCTACAACGTGATAGCCTGTCATAAGTACTAAGTTGTACTTTCGAACTGTTGAGTTGTGAGTTGTGAGATAAATAATTATGAGCAATGCGTTCAAGACTTTGTAAACAGCTTTCACCTTCCTCTTGACTGTCCTCTACAATTGATTTTGTATTGGAATACTTCGAAGGAACTTTCTCTCTCTCCAAACGAGCAAATCAATGTTACAATTGAAATTGAAGGGAATAGTCTCTTTCTCCGGAATGCAACAAAACAATCTTACATAATAAATTGTAAGATATTTTCGTAAAATACACCAAAAAAGCAAAATCAATCAATTTGCGAAAACGATCTTACAAAATAAATTGGAAGATATTTTCGTAAAATACACCAAAAAAGCAAAACCAATTAATTTGCGAAAACGATCTTACAATATTTATCGTAAGATTTCAGTAAAATAAAAAATCCGTTCGGAAGCAGGAACGCCCATTAACACACCACCACAACCTTCATGTCTACAATCAGTGGTTGTGAAAACGCTCCAAACGCGTATGAAGACGGGGGCAAACGAAGAGGCAAGGGCTCTTATAATGCTCGTGATGTCGCGGAATGGACGAACTGTCAAGCAGTACAACGCCATGCACTCCGCATTGCTGAGGAGGAGCTGTGGTGCATATACAACGCAAGAACAACCCAGCTTAGGAGAGGATATTCCTGAAGATTCGTGTGTGTCGTGGCGTCCATTGGTGTTTGGCGTGGATGCTTCCTACTCCACTACACAACACCTTAATCTTGTGGGTGCGAAGAAGACTGCGAGACTCTCCTGCCGTTCGGACGATGCGGCCTGGGCTCTCTGGAGAACCATCCATATGCACGTCTCTGACCCGGCAATGGAAGAGGCACAGGATTTCGTGACGCGATTGGCCAGCCTCTACTCCTTCCGATGGACGGCTGCGCGACGCCACATCCGCGTCAATCTGATGCTCTACGCTTGCACGATCGCGATGCGCGGACACGTGCGTTGCAAGCCTCCAGATGACGAGTTCTTAGAACTCATCAACGTGGTAGAGGCGCGAGTATCCCACGTAGTAACTGTATCGATGAATGCGGTCACCGACGATTCCATCAAAGAATTAGATGAATTGGATGATGTCAGGATGCTACGCGGTAGTACCTGAATGTCTTAGCAGAAACGCATACATCTAGGATGTCGTCAATCCTTGGCAGAGGATATCGGTTGGCAATCGTGACGCGGTTGAGCTGTCGGTAATCTATTGCCATTCTGTACGTACCATCTGGCTTTGCCACGAAGAGCACTGGTGCTCCCCATGGACTCGAACTTGGGCTGATAAAGCCTTTAGCTAGGAGGTCTCGAACCTGAGTCTCTACCATTTCTAGCTCTGCCGGCGAGGTCTGAAACCATTTCGGAACTGGGGCCGCGCCCCATCCTCGAGAGGGCATACCTCCGGTGTGTCGCGTTTATCAGGGAGCACGTTAATCTCTGTGAACACCGTAGCAAAGTCAGTTTTGATTCAATATACTGTAACATTATTGACCGGTCTGAGTGTAACTGTTTTTTATTCCCAAGTCTTTGACGATGTCGTACCGGATGGTCTTGTTTTGATACGCCTTCAACACCGGGTTCAACGGAGTCGTTAGCTTCACCTCGAGGACAGCGAGACCGTCGTACACATGCCCGAAGAAGAGGCGGAAGATCGAGTCGAAGTTGGTCAGGAGCTGGATGCGTTCCTTGGTGTCCCCATAAATCCTGACGGACCGCGCCTTTTGGTAAGTCGTCTTAACTTTCGCGCATTAAACGCCCGCCGTGTCCCCTGTAAAGTCGAGAGACACGGCGATCGCGTGGATCGTGACTGCCTCCATACGCTTCTTCAGCGCCCTGATGGTTGCCGGAAGGACCCCGTTAGAGGCAAGCGCGCTTAGGTAGTACATGGCGCTGTAACTTTCATAAAAGTTCGAGAAGTTACCTCGACAGTGGTCAAAATAATGCCCCCCCGTGACCAGTTCGTTCATTATCAGGAAGCTGTGCATCTGGTTTGAGGGATCGAACGGCTCGGCCACAACGTTGTTGTACACGGTCTTGTCTATATAATACACGCCCGAGAGGGCGACCGTGTCGATGAAGTCCCTAATGCACTTGTCAGTTCCTGAGGGGTCTAGAAGCCGCCGCATGACCAATCTGTGAGCTGCGTGTTGTCCGACAGCAACTCGTACACGTACCGGAAGCTCCCGTTCTTAAATTTCAACACAATGTTCTGGTTCAACGTCTTGTACTCGCCCATCCTCGCCACCTGCATGAACGCAGAGCCACCCACCAACGCGAGGTACCTCTTCAGGATGTCTGTTCCTGAGAGCTTCCGCTTGTCTATTCCCAGGACGCCCGCGTACGCCTTCTTGTGCATTGCCATCATGTTATGCTGGATGAGCATCCCGAAGAACATCTGCCTCACATGGTTCCCGCTGCCGTGGTTGGGGCGCGGAACCTTTGTCATGTTTAAGTTTAAGCCGCTGAGGAAGTCCAGGTACTGCTTGTTCGAGAAGTTGTCGAAAATGAAGTACGAGCACCTGCGCATGAATCCGGTGATGTTTGCCTCCGCTTTCGAGCCGCCGCTCACATTGAATCCAGTAAAGGTAAGGGGCTGTCTAGATCGATGTCTCCGAACGTGGAAAATATCAAACGGCTATGGCCGGTCTTCAGACCCCGTAGAGACTGGTACTCGGGGTGCTCCCTCAACAACATCTTTTAATTGGCATCACACAAAAACCATTACAATTTATTTTTGCTTGAAAAAAATGTAAAAAAGGTCAATAAGAAAAAATATCAATGTCTCTCCAACAAGCACCACCTACAATGCCACCGATCATGCCAGCACGCGTTATCTATGCGTCAGTCTTCTTCATGTTGGCCATGATCCTCATATTCATAGTGAAACCACTACCACTATTTGACGTACACGGATATATTACGCCATTTGGTCCTTCTCCGTCAGGTCTTTCGCATAACAATCAAGCCGCAACACCGCTTTCTCTAGGCATTGTAACCGCGGCGGCGTGGCGATAGGAGCATGTTCATGTTCACGCTCATCGACCTCGTGTTCTCGTGACTCCCGGAAACCTGATTCTCTGAGATCTCAATATTAACAACATAACGGAAATGGCGACGCCAACGCCGGTCAAGAAAGCAAATATGGCCAACCAATGGTTGTTGTTGTTGTTGTAATAATCATTGTTTCCGCCTGAACGACGGCGTTGGCTCGGAGGACATGAGTTAGCGCCCGCATTAATGAGATGGAGACGCATCTCAGCAGAATTCTGAATGGGTTTACTGGTGTCTCGGTTCACAAGGTTGTGCTGCGCGACCGTCCAATCAAACAAACCATCAGGGGAAGAGAACCTTTTTTCGTCACTCCACGCACCTCGGAGCTCTACAAGATGCCTGTGGTAGTTCTCGCTGCACACGTGGCACGGGATCAAGTGTTCCAAGATCTGGTCGAAGAACGTTTTGTAGACCCGTCTCTCCTCAGGCGTGGGGTTCGCTGGGTACCCCAGGGCAACATAGTGTATAGATTTCCATAATGGGGGGCCCCATACGCTTGGAGGAATGTTGTGTTGCCCATGTTCGTCGTCAATGTCTTCACCTCGAATGCCTGACATTGAATAGTTTTCTTAAATAATATTCATTTTATTTTTGAAAACAAGTGTACAACCAGAGTAAATACACTTACACTCTACGTAAAGAAGAGACAATGGACAAATCTAGCGTGATTATACTATCCCTTTTCAAATTGTTGCAACTCATGATCATATGGATATCCGTGTACATCGCGGAGAAGATATTCCAAATGCAGTTCGTCAAAAAGATGTACCTAGACGACGCGCTCATCGAGTCAAACAAAACCCCACCAGACCTGCAATACCTCGTGATCATTGCGGTCGTGATCAACGTCGTGTTGACAAGTTGCTTTATCATTCTCCTCGTTGTCTTCTCCAACTACGTTACCAGTATCGAGAAAACCGGAACCTTTGTGAACGTGTTCAGCACGACGCTCGTGAAGCTGCTCGTATACGACTATGCCCTATCCGTCCTTCTATCCGCAACTGTCGGTATCATGGTAGCGTCGTCTTTGAAGAGAAACAGAAGTCTCCGCTACCGCGACGTGGGCATCCGGGGGATACGGGCCTTCGCGGACATGTTATTGTTCATTTTCATGATCGTCTCTGCAGTCCCGTACTACCGCATGCTCTTCCGAGCTGTGCTCTCCAATCATTTCATGGGCGTGCAGGTCTGAAGAATCAATGCGCTCAGGATGTTGACGGTTGTGTGTTTAATAATAAAAACAATTTCAACAAATCCTTGTTCGTCTCAAAAAGTTTGCTTACAAATTCACGTCATTTCGATTCACACCAAAGCGGTTCCACATGCACAGAACGACTGATGTTTAAGTTTTCAACAGCGCGATGATGTCTTACATCTGCAACAATGTTTTAGTTGATAATCGTAAATTGTGAGCAATTTTGAAAAAAAATGCAACAACGCCTCTTGAGGTTGTGCATTGAGTTGACATTTATTTCAATCTGCGTTTATCTACTGTCATGTGGTTTACATTCGCAAGTATAGCCACTCTCCTCAAACTTTGAAGCAATGTGTACAACAATCGACCGTCGGTCCAAGTTGTACATTGAGAATTGGAATTGATTCAATATACTGTAACATTATTGACCGGTATGAGTGTAACAACGCCTCCCTCTCCGGTCAGGCGAAAGCGCTTCTCGAGGTACAGACCAGGCGACGAATTCCGCACCCCCAAGGACACATGCTTTGCTCGGGACGAGGGAGAGACGGTCCTGTACAACAATGAAGGACTCGATCCGGTGCTCACGGTCACTCCCGAGCCCGGGATGGAGTTAGTTTTTTATCACATGGCGCCCCACTCTGGGACGCAAGTATGTCGTGGTTGCACGGAGGTTGCAACAGGTCATGTACCAGCGCGTCAACGATGTTTAAAACTCGAGTGTATCGACCCTAGAAGTCTCTGAGCACGGAACTTCCAAATCCCATCGCTTTCCCGGAACGCATAAGAGACACTCTCTTGACGTGTACTCTTTGTACATGGGGACGCCAATGCTTCTCAGCGACTTCATGTGCATCGGGACGATTTTGACGTCTCTGCCTTTGAGATTGTCTTTGACGATACAATTCTGTTTGAAGGTTGCCGAAAAACTCTCGAGTGCGTCGACCCACACATTTCTGTGATAAATCGAATACATCGCGGGAGTCTGATCCGACTTCAGTTTTGGAACGGCTTGGTTCATGAAAATGTCCTTCAAATCGTAGAGACTCCGCGTGCTATTGGTGAGACGCCAACCAGAAACAAACGAACGATCCCTTTTGGCGGAACATTTGACCTGTTCACTTCGTGTAGAATCCGCTCGAAAAATATGATGATGTGGCCTGGTGGGACCCGGATCTTCTGCTTGTTAGCACTGTCCACCACTTTTCTCTTTTCCAAACCCCGAATGCTTTGAAAACGCCCTTGTGAGATCCTGGGATGCACGAAAAATGGTGATCCGTATCGTCGAGATTGATCCACCCTCCAAAAAACGTCATCTTCATCGGCGGCTTCAGGAGCTTCGTCCCTGTGCCAACTTTCGCTTGCGACGACCTTCCCTCGGGTTCTGAACATCATCCTGTCCATAATCTGCTCCAGATTTCTTCCATTGGCGAGTGGTTTCAGAATAGGTGCGACTGTCCACATAACCGATTCTCTTAGTTTCCTCACAAACGGGTTGTGAAACGACGCCGGATTACCGAGTGCCGAAAATCCACCCAGAACGTACACGTAATCCTTTGGTTTTTCAAACTCTGGAAACTCGCGGCAAGTCTGGATAAACTCTTCGCGCAATTGGTCCCTGATTTTTTCTGTTATCCAATCGGGTTTGACAACAAATACTCCGTTATCAGAGAGATTCTGGATGTTGTTGGACATAATTAGACTCTTAAGTTGGGGGACAAACACACCTTTTATACTAGAAAAAACTGCAGATCGTTGCTTTTGGGCAACGTTGGGGTGGGGAAGCAGATTGAAGAGGTTCTCGAAAATATTCCGAGTAGCCTCTTTGGTAAACCGTTCAACCGTCTGTGTCCCCATATCAGTATCAAGGGTAGGTGGGGGGTTCGAAGAACTTCTCGGTGCGTCTCGGCTGTAAAAACCGTCCGGATTTGGTCCGTCCATAAGATTATGTCCCTCCATCAAGCTGATACATAAGCAACCACAACACGTCCATTCGACTTTGCAGTAGATACAGCAAAAGAACGAGCGACTACCGAAGCGCTAGCATAACTTCCACCACCACCACCACCTAAGCTATTTGAAGGATGACCATTGGGTGCGCCACCACCAGAATAACCACCACCACCACCTCCACCGCCTCCACCAGATTGTCCTCCACCAGCAGCACCACCGCCACCAAAACCTCCCTCTGGTCCTTGACTATCAACAAATGAATCTCTAATATCTCTCAATCCCCCATAAAACAAGGATGTCGCATTACATAATTTCAACCCACAGCCACCATTTCCACCGGACCCATTAAAGCCAGTAGCAGTTCTTCTTCCGTCTCCACCAGTGCAATAGGCACCGTTTTTCCAGCATCAAATGTTGTTGTTGCTACACCACCATTACCAGGCAAACCACCAGTTCCAAATCCGGGACCTGTGCCATTTGAAGTGGCGCCCCCATCCAACCCTTTCTGTTGATGTGTCGATCCACCTCCACCACCGGCTGCAAACAAGATATTGTTGAAAGAAATGCTATTCATAAATACAAATGTACCGCCACCGCCACCAGTTTGATATTTATTTCCCCCACCCTTTTGACCCACAACAATGTACAGGAGATCAGCCTGGTTCAATGTTAACGAACCTGATACACGTGCTCCTAACGAGTGATTTGATATAGTATATAAGCTCATACCACCACTTGCACCTTCCACAGTCAAACTATACACGCCAGTCTTTGGAACTCACCAAACTTGAACGCCCCCATTAACAACATTCAAGTTAGCAATATCGGTATGCCATAAAGTGGAATAAGAGTTGCGAACGGCGGTTAAGCTTGGTCCAAGTCTACCAACTACGCCCGCATTTGTAAAGGTGTGTGAACCGAAAGTATATAAATCACTCTGCGTCGTCTGCAGCGTGGTAGTGCTTTGTGCTGTTGCAGTACCTGGAACATTGATGGAGTTGTACAGAGTAACTGTGAATGTGTAGGGACTGTTACTTGCAAGCCCAGAGGTATCGTAAAAAGACGTACCTGACAGGATGTATCCGGAGGAGCCTCCCCCGGTCCACGTCACGATTACCTTGGTATATCCACTACCCGTCCAGTTGACCCGTGCCCCTGATGTTGTAACATTGGTCAGGGTCACATCAGTCAACGTCGATGGCAGAGTTTTTACACTTAGCGTGGAAGAAGCACTGCCTTCCTTGTCTGTCGAGGAAACAGGTGTCAATGTTATACCTGAAATGCTATTTGGCACCATCCCTGGTACATCGACCGTGAACACGCCATAGGGTATCGATAAGGATCCACCCAGCCAAATTACTTTGGAACTGCTATATCTCGAACCTTGCCAACTTATCCGCACAACGGTTGGGGACACGTTTATGTATTGCACATTGGAAATTTGCATCTTCCCTTTTCCCCTGAGTATTTCTATTGTCTTACTACTACCTTCCTCTTCTCTCGAGAAATCAATGTTGCTTGACAACATTCCGCCTGGCATGTAATCTGACAAGTATATTGCATCGGTGTTGTCACGGCCACCAAATGTGTCTCGTATGTTGGCAAAAGTTATTGTTGTATATGGTAAATTTTCCATATAATAGACTTTATGATATATATTTTTAAAATATTCCGTAAAAACGTCCTGTGGGTTCCTTTGGTCACACACAATTGTTATCCTCTGTGCATGAGCTTAAATGCTGAAATACGAAATGAAGAGATATGAATATCAAACCCTATTTGACCTTGGTATACCCACTACCCGTCCAGTTTACCCGTGCCCCCGATGTCGTAACATTGGTCAGGGTTACATTGGTTAACGTCGACGGCAGCATGGTAGTGCTTTGTGCAGTTGCGTTACATGTACCAGGAACATCTATGGAGTTGTGCTGCTTAATTGCGCAATATGATAAATAACATTGAATGTGTAGGGACTGTTGATAGCAAGTCCAGCAGCATCGTAAACGACGTACCTGAGGGGTCTTCGAGTCTCTATCCGGAATGATATCACCGACAATGTCAGCCGTCTCGAGGTTCCAAACGTCAGTTTGACGTTGAGACTTTAAGATCAGACCCTTGAGATAATATTGCGACGAGCTGTACGACCTGGTACCTCCTTCGAGTCCGAGTGTACAATTACGATATCAGTAACACCCGGGTCTATCGCAGTCACTACCACATTGTCACGGAGGGATATCATACAGAGTGGCCCAACATTATTTAGGTGGGTCGGTCGGTTGCAACTGTTGCAACCTTTATAAAACATGCCCCTTTATAAAACATGTCCCTCGTGGCGCGCAGCTCCCTCTGGTTCTTCCGCAACAGTGCAACCACAACCATGCCTGAGGACCCAGCGGCATCCTACCTCCTCATGGGATCGCTCCCGAACCAGCAGACACATGACAACAAAGACCCGCTCGTGGGCGCCATCGCAGAAGGGAAGATGCGTTTCGTGAGCGACTCCAACCTGGAGATCCAGTCGCTCTCGTCTACCGTCTCCATAGGCGCCTTCGGGACGCCGGACGTTATTACGGTCGGGTCGAACAGCATCACCGTGAATGGGAACGTCTACGTGCGGGGCGGTGTAGAGACCATCACCTCCGTCGAGCTAGTCGTTCAAGACAAGCTCATCAAGCTCGCGCATCCTCTGGATCCTACAGTACCTGGATACGTAGATAACGACATTAGCGGTGCAGGGATAGTCGTCGGGTCAAGTAGCGGCAATCAATCGGAGCGGTCTTTGCGTTAGATTCAGCAGTACACGGACGGCGACGGTGTTACGCGACCTTCTCGGTGGCGTGTAGGAGGAGGAGGGTTTCATATCGAGCGCGTGTTCAGCAACAACAACGTTACAGTCTCTTACGGTTTTGAGATAGCCGATAGCGGAGACTTGAGATCGTCAGACACGTGTACAGCAACAATACCATCAGCAAGGGGGGGGTGCAACAACGTATGTTTGTAATTGCGGCGCACCCTTCCAACTACTACGGCGACCAGGAGCCCGGCGTGTCACTATTTGGGTGATTCAATTCATGCAAACACACAAAACTTGTATAAATGATGGATATTCTCAAGTGAGAATTGTAAATTGCATCAATGAATCTTACCGTGAACGACATACTTTTCCGCCACGAGATCGATCCTCTCCATCTACAGCCAGCAAGGCATCCCACGCGTTTAAGCGTTTACATCATCAAGGGGGCAAGGAGTACACGGTCTTCGTCCCGAACCACATATGCGACCCGCATGTGTACAACATGCTAATCACCGGCGACTTCGAAGTGGTGCTCGTCCGGATGAGCATGTACAGCAACGTCGCGTCCATGATGTGGCAAACCATATTTTGTGCAGGGAACAAACCAATCTACATGGGCGTCTTCAGATTAATCGAAACACCGCATCTTGGCTTCGGGGCTCAAACACATCCGGAGAATATTCTTCCCAATAAGGAGGCGCACTCAACCAAGCCGAAGAGGATGACCGACCATGCACAGTGCGTCACGAAGTACCCGACTTCCTACCTTGAGGCCGAGGCCGTGGAGGCGCTGAAGCTCATGAATACAGTTTTTCTCAAATAATTTTTGGACACCATGTACGAAATCCCAAGTCAGCGACCATTCTTAACGCCAATTTTCTAACTGCGATGTCGTACATTTATTTCCATCTGATATATAATGGGCGTTCTTGCATCCCGGCCGATTTTTTTAAATTTCTAATCAGGATTTATGTACGTATGTTTCATTTTACTGTTCCGCCGAATGTAGGTCAAGCACACTCCGGTGTAGCCTTACACCCAATTAAAATTGGTATAAAATGTATGACAGATGTGTAATAAAACATGGCTGCGAAAACACTTTGCGTGTCCAAATACTTGAATGATCTCATGGAAAAACATTTCAACAAAATACGAGAAACATACAGTAAGAATTTTACAGTCACATTTACCGATAATGTCCTCGAATTGAAGTTAGATAATAATGAATTCATCAATGTCAATTACGGTAATTTGTGTACAGACAACGACAACATGGTAGAATTGTTAGTCCATTACATTATCGGGCGCGTCAACACATACATCATCAATGATAGGGGAAACATACAACAAATTCAAGCTAGTGTTGATAAGATGGTGAAAGTGCTTCAAGAATTTAATACACCATCAAAAGTACAATGGCCGAAAATTAAATAAATGATGCTTCATTTTAGTGGTTTCCAATAAATGTCTATATCTTCTTCCGGTAACGAGGGCGAGGACCAATCGAAGGGGGGGGATCGCGACGACTCAGAATCAGTCTTTGTCGGTCGGTTACAACGCAGCGCCACAATCCGTAGGCATCTTGAACTCCTATTTGGGGTACCAGGTGGCGTTGTTTTCACGCACAGGCTCATACAATGTGGTCGTAGGGGGCGAGTCCTCCTTGCGCCTAGCCTCCTCTTACAACTGCGTCATCGGTACTCGTCGGCGACCTCGCTGGTGGGCGGGTGGCGCGACGACGGTCGTGGAGCTCTCGCCTGGCGCGACAATTGTCTCCGGCAGGGCGAATACTCTCGTGGGATGCGCCGCAGACGTTGGCTCGGGGAACGTCGAGGATGCCGTGGCGATAGGCTCCGCATCGAGTGTAGGTGCAAAAGGGGGAGTGGCCATCGGCGCCGGCGCGACGGCGGGAGGTGCTCTCTCCCTCGCGATCGGTGCAGGTGCACAGACTGCCAGCGAGGGAGAGATCAACGTCATGAACCACGTGTGCGGATACCGAGCAGACCAGAGTAACAAGTACACTCTCGAACTTAATGCGGACCTAACGCGTCTAGGCGGAGCGCTCTCGTTCCTGGGCCCCTCGTCGTGGGCTGTCTTTGGTGATGTCGCCTCCAAAGACTTGGTCTTCCTGTCCGAAGATGGGGTGTCCACGCGTCTAACGGGGTCCTTCAGGCCCGGAGTGCTTAACTTCACAGGCCAGCATCGGTGCCGGGTTGCGGAGGGGGAGGATCTTCTTGCTTTGCGGCCTGGCGCTGTGGTGCTGGCCACCGGCGCGTACTGCGACCTCGACGGGTGCGAGGACCTCCTCGACGTGGACGAGGCTCTGCCAGTGGTGACGCTTTGCCGTCACGCTCGGGACCCGCGCGTCTTCGGTGTTGTGAGTACAGTGCATACGAACGACGGAGGGAGGGAATTTCAGGTGGGCACCGTGATCGCGCGCCTGCCGGGAAAAGACTCTCTACTAGGGCGGGTCAGTGTGAACTCTGCTGGCGAGGGGGGGGTGCTAGTGTGTGGACAGGGAGGGGACATACGGAACGGTGACTTGCTAGTCGCGTCCGACATACCGGGCGTGTGCATGCGGCAATCCTTGTATCATTGGGGAGAGGATGAATACGATGATATGGTTAGGGCGTGCACTGTTGCGAAGATCACGTGTGATTGTTCATTCGGTGAAAATAGAGAACAAATCAAACTCGTGGGTTGCACTTACCGCATGTGAAAATGAGACATGTACAACTACACTCAACGGAACACTTAAATGAAACGTCTTATTGTGTACGGCCACACCGGAGTGCGACATAATGTTGTCGCGACCACTGGTCGGTGGTGTCTAGCTCACGGTAGCGACATTTGGAGTCACTTTATCTTTTATATTTTTAATGTATTCGTTTATTTTGTCTTTATTTTCTTCAGGAATTAATTGCATATTATTGGTTAGAACATATATCGCACGATTCACTGCGGCTTCACCAACATCTTTGACATCGGGAAGGTTGTCATTGTTTAGTCCCTGATTTTTCCACATGGCAATCTCGTAGAATGCGTAACATATAT
The DNA here is from genome assembly GCA_022414725.1 of Microglena sp. YARC. Lineage (NCBI taxonomy): Eukaryota > Viridiplantae > Chlorophyta > Chlorophyceae > Chlamydomonadales > Chlamydomonadaceae > Microglena > Microglena sp. YARC. The sequence continues at coordinate 8,587 of JAJSRW010002111.1, read as the reverse complement.
AAGCAGACTTTTCCAGCAGGGATTGATCATCAACACCAATCGGAAAATTATCACTCGGAAAAGAAATACGTAAATGAAAAGTTACCAACTGTGTTAAAGTATCGGCAACAGAACCATTTTCAAGTTCAAGTGTACCATTCCCAGTGAAGAGGCCCAAGTTCAGTATTTTCAAACTATGCTGATACTGTGCCGCCGATCCATTTTGCGCCCCACTCTGCGAAAGATATCCATTATGCCGCTGCATCGATCCATTAGTTTGCTGTTGAGTATCCGCATTCCCCTGCCTCTGATTAGCAGAAGCCGCATTAACATGCCCCTGAGCAGCCGACCCCTGCTGCCCCTGAGCATCCGGCCCCTGCTGCCCCTGCTGCCTCTGCTGCCCCTGAGCAGCCGGCCCCTGCTGCCTCTGCTGCCCCTGATGCCCCGGAGCAACCGACCCCTGCTGCATCTGCTGCCCCTGATGCCCAGGAGCAACCGACCCCTGCTGCCCCTGATGCCCCGGAGTAACCGACCCCTGCTGCCCCTGAGCAGCCGGCCCCTGCTGCCTCTGCTGCCCCTGATGCCCCGGAGCAACCGACCCCTGCTGCCTGCTGCCCGGAGCAACCGACCCCTGCTGCCCCTGAGCAGCCGGCCCCTGCTGCCTCTGCTGCCCCTTATGCCCCGGAGCAACCGACCCCTGCTGCCCCTGCTGCCCCGGAGCAACCGACCCCTGCTGCCCCTGAGCAGCCGGCCCTGCTGCCTCTGCTGCCCCTGATGCCCGGAGCAACCGACCCCTGCTGCCCCTGATGCCCCGGAGCAACCGACCCCTGCTGCCCCTGCACCAGAGAAGTCTCAGCCCCAATTGTTATGTTTGCAGCACTCATGTGTTTTTCTTATGTTTCTGTACATGCTATTTTTTTGTGTGGCATTCCGCGCAAATAATGTTTGTTGCGACGATCCACCATCAACCAGTACATGCGGAACGTGGGTCGTATTTTTTTAATGTTCTATAATACAAATATTAGAGTAATACAAGTGCGGAGTCATACATGCCGCCGTCTTTCGAGGACGACATCTTGCCGATCTTGATGCACCAGTTGGTTTATCACAATCCTTTCCGGTCTCCCGATGATGGAATATGTATCGGGGTAGCGGGACATCGTAGTCTGTTGTTGACGTCACGCGCGTGCCGCGACGCCGTCCTTTCAGTGAAGAAGCGTCTACTGCGCAAGTGCCTCGACCGGGAACTACCCGGCTTCATACAGTCGCATACATGCCTGAATCAAGAGGGCGAAGAATTTCCCATCCTTCTCCAGAGCTACATCACGGTTCCGAACTTGGTTAGTGTGTTCGTCGATCCTTCACGCTGCTCGCTGGAATGCCCTGCATGTGATTAACGCAAAAACGTCAGCAACAATAACAAATAGTAGTGATAGGACAAATAGTAGTGATTGCACCAACTATAATTTGATTAGCGGTCTGTCTTGGTATGACCCCTGGTCGGGCTCTACCGCCGAGATATGTATGGACGACGACGTGTTCCGGATGCTTGCTCGCTCGACTCTCTATGGCGCGACCTGGAGAAAGAGGGGTGGCATCGAAGACGTCGTCTCGCAGGTGCCGGTTGAGGTATTGTGCTCTCGCGCTTTGAACACAATCATATACTCGTCCATGGTGCTCACGTACGCTATGGACCTTTACGAAAAGGTCCAATTCGAAGGAGACTGGACAGCCGTCATTCCACCACATGCAAATATACATGACTGCGATCAGACTATCGGTGAGCTATTTCAAATTCCACAGGGAACCTCCGAGGGTCCTGATGGTAATGGGGGTCATGAGGATCCTGAGGGTCCTGAGGGTCCTGAGGGTCCTGAGGGTCCTGAGGGTCCTGAGGGTTACTTGTATACTCAAAACGTAGACTTTCACTTGCACGCGACGTACGCGATGTTCTCCTTCTTGGGCGCTTCGTGCTCGAACGTTCGTATGGGGTGGGGGGGAGCTTACGGAATAGATATAGTGCGCACTTTGCAGGGGCAACTTATGGGGTCTTGGCGCATTCTATGGAACTACCGTAACGCGCGCATGTATCGCCGGGTGATGCGGTTGCTAGACACCGTGTATGACGTGCTTTTGCGACCCTTTGGTCCACCTCCAATAATTATAGCTATCCTAGTGCACGGGGTCGCCGAGAATCATGCGGGGAACGTTGACGCTGAAGAATGAGGAGGAGATGTGGTCGCAGAACATTTGACCGACAACGACGACGACGGTATCTTTGCAGAAGCAGCAAGAATATGTAAGTGTCCCTAGCGTCGAACAGAACTTCATTCGGCAGCTTATTGTGGGGTCGAGACAGGCGCACATGGAGACGAGGGACCCACGGAAGTGGGCGAAAGGTTCGCCATAGAACAACGCATTCACTCCAAGGTTTCCAATCCGTTCGGGTTCCACAAGCCGTGGCCCTATCTTCCAAAGGAACACGTGGCGGAGTTCATGTTATCTACTTTGAGTATTTAATCTTTTGTACACTGTCAGGTTTCAAAACTGCATTCATCTCTAGCTTTGTCGAATCATTTATGATATCTTCGGATGTTCGGCAAACTGGTTGTATTTCCGAATTCATCTTCGACATGTGGTCCATGAATTCTAACGTTCCGAGGGGGCTCGTATTGTTTTCTCGCTGAATCATTTCTATAAGGAGTTTAATTTCAGGGACACTATTAAAGATTTTTTTTTTTGTAAAAATATTGTTTTAATCTTTGAATGTATTTCTTGTTGTTGCACATTTTTTATGGGAATCTCAATATTCAAAATGCGATCTAATTCATTTGTAATACCGTTCTTTATTGTTTCTTCTTTAAAATAATCTTTTAGAAAAACTCTTAATACGGTGGGTATTTGGGATTTGGATACAGTATCCAATTTATATTGTTGGTTTATGTAATAACAATTGTAGAGGTATTTGAGATGGTTAATATCGACATATAAAGTTGTTTCGACATTATCTGATGGTACAGGAGAATTATTAAAAACTCCAAATACGACGATATTAATGTTTTGATCATTGTTTGTTGCCATTTTCATAGCATTCATATCAGGTCCGGGTTGTTGTACTGGATTTAGTACATCTTTGGCTTTATTTTGCAAGACGGGGAACAATCCATTTGTGCAATGTTGGTACGTTGCACTCCTATTTTGTTTGTCGGCTTTTAACAATGTAAAAATGTGATTTCGCATCGTCTCGATGGATTTGTTTATATGGAGGCCCTCGCCGGAACGACACATACACACCTTGCTAATTTCGTAAAGACGAGTAACACATCTATCATAATAGGCATGGACGGAACGAAGATGTTGGATTTGATTTTCCCAATCTTTCGGTAGAGGTGTATCGGCACTCAACCCAAACGATATTGTACATTTTGTATACACTTCCTGAAATGAAAGATTTATGTTTGCATTTGTATTGAAATAAGATTGATAGTATTGCATACCTGTGATTATTTCGTTTGGAATAATTTTTTGTCTGACAAGGTAAATTTTATATTATTTATGTTAATTATTATTGTATCAAATTTTAAATCTGTAAATGTGGTATTATTTGACTTTTTCCCAGTAACGTTAAAACTAATAATATTGGGGTTTTTATATAGAGCTGTAAGTATATTCGATTCTTCGGTTGCTGTTTTACTATTAGCGTAAGCTGGATGAGGAGTATACGAATATATTTCTTCATTTGAAGAACCATTTATTATATTAAAAGGCTTCTGCTTATTTATTCTAAGCCCAATATATAAAATGTCGAAAATATTTTATTTGCGGCAATTAATAATTGGCGTAATGTTTTTATTTGTACGACGTTTGGGATGCTGATATAGTTAGAATAGTCGAATGCTAAATTTTCAAACATTTGTTTAGTAAACGGAAATTCTGTTTGATCAATATTAAATATATGTTTACTCAATTCTTTACCATAAGATATTATTTCTTTATGTTCTTTTTTAATTCGCTCAATTTCTTTGTATTTGTTATCTGTTTGTCGTAGTTTCTAGAAAATTTTAACATAAATTCTTGTTGTTCTTTAATAAATATGTCGTCCTTGTTTTTTAAAATAGAATTGTCGAACTTCTTTAATTCGTCTTTTAAAACTTCGTTTACTTTTTGTACGCCCTTATAATATTCTAAATCAACAACAAGATTATCATCTGTTATATTATATGGACTGCCATGTGACGTGCAAACGTCTTCATTTTTTGTATATTTTTGTCGTTACTTCTATACAAAAAACAATTTATCACCTCGATTATTTTTATGTTAGCAAACTTAATCAAGTTCTTTAATTGAGTTGCATGAAACATATTCTCAACCCTGCATAATCAGCTATATAACATAATCCTTTATTTTGTTTACTTGGTAATGTTATCATAAAGTTGTAACTTTACGATAACAATGACTTCGTGAACTTTGGACGTTATTGTTGTAGCTGCAATGCGACGTTGATCAAGTTCGTCTCTACCAATTTATTATGCAATCTCCCAGAGATGTTCCTTCATTTTTTGTGTTTGATCTATTTTATTAGTTTTTGTAAGTGTAAATTTCCCGTTTTCCTGTTCTTAAAATTAAAGTTCGTTTGTTTCTACTGTTCTCCCATAGTAATCTTCATAAATTGTCATGATCCGGAATTCTATAAAAGTTACATTACTAATGTATCAATTATTTTAAGAAAGTATTCCAGGTTCTTGAGTTCCATCTTCAAATCTATAATTTACAAGATGATGTTTTCCTGCACCACTCAGAACCATATCCACTACAAACACGGATTCATTAATTTTATCAAGCAACGTCTTTATTTCTGTACAATTTAACGGCAACTTCATCGTTGCTTAACTCCTGGTAAAAACACTTTCGTAAATGGCCCTACGACGTACGTTTGATTAGTACTGGTTGTGTTAAAAGGTACGTGATTATCTTGACTATAACCCAAACTTATTTACATTACTCATTTTCCGAGTATTGTCACCTCTAATTCTCAAGTACGTCAACAATTTTGGACGAAATGTATAGTTGTGAGGCATGATCTTTAAAATTGAATCATCGAAACATGCAAGAAATCTTCCCCTTGATTTTAGTTTGAACATTAGTTGGAATTCATGACATGCATTTTGTACAGTTTCTGCCTGACATGTATCTCCACTTGTGCAATTTGTTGAATCATACATATCTGTTAGCCTATCTAGAATTGTCACTTTCGTTGTTTCGTCTGCGAATATATAATTTTTATATACATCCATACCACTATTCTTCTTAGAAAATAGTTCTTCGCGATCTTTTTCTTCTAACGAATAAAATATTAACTAGTATAGATTGGTTCATCATCAAGTTGTACAATACAAGCATAGTAAATATACCGTTCATACCTTTTGAAGTTCCTGAAGTTCCTTAAGTTCCTGATTTTACTGGATTTACTTTAGACAACCAATCATATTTTTCTATACAACGATCGATTATTAGACTAACATCTTCTTCCGAAAGTGGTCCATCATTAAAATTAATTTATTGATGACTACAATTTGCTAATATTTCTTTACGTAGACGGGTATTTTGTTGTGCATTTTCTATAATCTTACTTTGCTTCTTCAAATCCTGCTGTGCCACCCGCTTAGCCTCCTCCTGCTGGTGTCACCGCTTAGCTCCTCCTGCTGTGCCTCCCGATTACGCGCACGCACCACCTGCTGTGCCACCCGATTCCGCACCACCTGCTGTGCCACCCGCTTAGCATCCTCCTGCTGTGCCTCCCGATTCCGCACATCCTGCTGTGCCTCCCGATTCCGCACATCCTGCTGTGCCACACCGCTTAGCGCTATTTATCGCTCCAGCTCCTGCTCTTGCAACCGGTTATGCTGGCGAGTGCCGAACACGGTCTTATCTATAAGTTTTTGCATTTGATTTTCAAAATTTGATATCATTTTGTTTGGTTATCCATTGATATGTAAAAATGCGTCAGTATATCAACGATGGATTGAACGAACACCAATGCAATCTCGCGAATATTATGTTCTCGAATATTCTTTGTATTGCTAACTGTTAAAAGTATAAGTTGTTTTTCACGAGTTAATGTATTTTATTGTCACCCGTAACATTCCCAAGTTATATTGTTTTCGAGTCCATTCAAAACATACACACTTTGTTGTAGCAATCAGATAAGGCATAATTTTTTCTGTCCAATTGAATTTATGTCCTATTTTAGTTTTTCTCTGCTGCGCGAGGAAGACATCCTCCGCCTGAACGATCGGGGGACGACTCTTTGAATTCTATAACATATTTTTTTTTTAAAGCGGAAATAAAAATTAAGCCTCGTCCACGGATCGTGCGCGGCCGTGCCACATCTCCTCATCCTTCGTCAGCGTCGGAGGCATCGTCTTCTCCCCGCACATGATCTCACCAAACTCTCGCCCGTGCGCTACATGACGATTGCACCATCAAACAAAGACACCGTTACTTTGTGCCCGGTACGGGAAGAGGAGTCTATCGCTTAAGTGCGGCAGTTATTCATGGACACTCTCGAAGTACGAACGAGATACGAGGAGTCTTGCAGGATGATAGCGTGATCTAAAAAAGAACCAAGAATATCTCGATATAACATCTTGCAATTTGGTTGATTCAAATCGTGTTCGGTGTTCCACTGCCCGTGGATTTTCTACACATTAGGTTTCCGTAAAGGGCCCATTATAATTTACTCTGGATTATCTTTCTCAAGCGCTTGGTGAAGCTCCGCCACGTGTTCTTTGGTAGATAGGGCCACGGCTTTTGTTGGGAAAAAGAGGGAGCGGAATCCGAACGGTATGGAACCCTTGGAGGAAAAATGCGTTGTATCCATTGGCGAAACTTCTCGCCAATCATGGGGCAGGCATCGATTGGAGAACGACACGCTCGAAGAAACATTCTCAGGCTCAGGTTGTAGGTTGAAATTGACAGGCGACCACACCACTCATTCGGTGCACTGGAGTATATTAGGTTTGTCACGTCTAGGCAACCATCCACGCGTAGCAGGGAAAGACGCCGTTACCTACGAGGGGTGGGCACAGACGCTTCAGTCGCGTTCGCGGAGCGTCTGCACGGCGCGCCCAACATAGTCTTGCGCACAATAGATTTCTTGTCCTCTTCGATGCAGGGCGCACATCATACCATCGTCCTGGAAGAACAAAGCATGTGCCACCGGACGTCCTTCAGCCGCTCCAAAAGGAACGTCTTCATATGTTTGTATTCTCTTATGCTGCAGGGTTTTGTCGGGAGAGGTGGGGCGTAAGAGAGGTCTCCATTACACGTGACGAGCTCCACCCTCCGGAAAAAGCGACGGGGGAAGAGGTTGCACGGTCATTTCAGGAAGGCACAAAAGACGACCACGTGCCGGAGCCACTACGTACATCTAATTGTCAGAGTCACGCGTACGGACATGTCATACGTTAGGGCGGTTGTCACAAGACAAACTTCCTATAATGGTTATGATGCTCATCGGATGAGCCGTTTCCCAGAAGATTCGGTTGTGGACATAGATCAGAGTTCGTGTAGATGCGTTCGGTTTCGATGGTAGGGGGGCTCGCCGTATCGATCACGAGTCCGCCTGCAAGTACCTCAATATGTACGGGCGGCGGAGCAGTATTCGTTTGATTCACACCGGGAAAATCAGTACAGTTGTTTTTCTCATCGCGTTGAAGCAGCATCGACGATGAGTCAAGGTCGACACATTACGATCTGCGTTGTATTGATTTGATGGGCGACGATGATGATGATTGACAGGTGCTATGACGAAAGGAACGTTTTTGAGACGCAGTTGTGCAGAGCGTCTCGTGGTCCCGAGAGGAGCAGCTTTCGGCGGCTTTCAGAAGCGGCTGTATCGTTTGTCGGGCGCCCTCGACGATGATTTCGGTCGTAGATGGCCGAAAGGACATGTCGAAGGCATATCTTCCAGGCATGCATGCATTTCTGACACAAGTGGCGTGCTTGTCTATGAAATCACCCAGCGACCATGTTGGATGTGTTGTTTCTACTATGGGTAAAATTAACAGAAATGGGCTCTCCGGCGTCTGTGCGCATAGGGTAGTCGTTGAGACAATATGCTGTGCCAGAGCGCTCGATGCACGACACCGATTGCGGGGCGACTATCCTCTGCTGATGAAACTTCATGTAGGATACGGGGAATCCGAGTACTCCAAGATTTAGGTCTTGATGACTTTCTCGAGTCGTGCGCGTAGTTGCCACGTCCATATTATCCTCTATGGCGGGGAAACCGTATCGGTATTATCGTGCACCAATCTCGAATACTTTGGCCTCTTCTACGTACATTCACTAATGGGTCAAGGAGGGGTTGTTTTCTCCCGGAACGCCTCTAGCAGTGGCGCCAAGCGATCCTTCTCGAGGAGGGCGCTCTCTTGCAGTCCTATCGGATGCACGGAGAGCGATGCGTTGTAGGAAGCAGGTGGTCATCTTGTATCATTCTTACGCTTTGTGGGTTCTGAAGCTCTGGTGAGCGGGAAGACATTCGACTAGAATCCCTGTATTGCGTCATAACATTGAGCTTTCTCTCTTTCAGCAGACTATTAAGATG
>JAJSRW010000943.1:47500-51280 GCA_022414725.1 Microglena sp. YARC | reverse complement strand
GAATCGCAGTTGTGTGGAAGCAGTTCAGTGGTGGCTTACGTTTTGGGCTTCCGTTCTGAATTGGCCCCCATTTTATTTTGTAGTAGCCCAGATTGGGTTAAATGTAAGTTGAAACGACGGCATACGACTCTTACTTCCCAATCGGACACCGGACGTTTTTTTTCACTGCTAGGAGGGGGCGTCAGACGGGGAAAAAAAAATAAATACGTGCACTATCAGGATAAGGTGGGGCGTCGGATTTTCAGAGGAGGGTGAATTTTAGTAAGTGATGAAGTTGCAACTCTTACAGTTTTCGCGACATGACACTACGTTTTTTTCCTGCTAGGCTAGGGGGCGGTCGCGACCGACGTGCATATCTCAAGCGAATGAGTGTGCGCGTCGGAATTTTGAACTGAGGGTGAATAGTTAGTGTATGACAGGCATACGACTCTAATTTGCCGCAATCGGACCGCAGTTTTTCCTTCATGACAAAGTTAACACGGGTTTTTATATATTTTTTCTATATATAATTTATATTTATATAATTTTTTTTTTTTTTTTTTTCCCTTCCCATTTATATATTTTCTTTGGCTTTTTTTTACAGTTCTTGTGCTTTCTTAGTGAGCCTACTCTTTTTGTAGGAGTAGGCACGGCTTCAATGAATTTCGGTGGGCCGCGGTTATTGTAGGGAGTACCACCGTCTGGGGTGAAAACGCTTTCAAATAACAAAATTGATGATACTTTTCGGGACGTTCTATGCGGGAGATGAAATTTGAATATTAAATTCTAACTTGTTTGTACATTGTATCATTGTGCCAGGTCGAGGGACGCATCTTGAACAGCTAATTGCTAGAGAACAGATTCGATTATGAGTACGCAAGACTTAGCCTCGTCGCACTTCGCAAGTTTTTTCGCCGGGAGTTTTTTTTGAGGTTGTTTTGTTTTTGTTTTGGCTTCATGGTTTGTTCTGGGGACTCAAATCTGCATCAGGAGAGCAACCGGTTTCAAATCTGTGTAACAGATACCTCAAAATATGTGTGTGTCATGCAACTGCAGAGCGTAAGAGCACCCCTGGCACTGCATTTTTTTTTAGCTGTGAAAAGAATTTGCAGCCCCTTTCAGTGGAATATCTTTGGTCTAGTGGTAGAACTGCGAATACTACTGAGTAACCGCAAGGTCGGGGGTTGATCCGCTCGGTCGCTCTAGTGTTGCAGGCGTTGTCAACCGGATGGTGGTTTTGTCATTTTGAGGTAGAAGACGCGTTCTCTACCCGCGTAGAGGGTTCCTTAAACCAGCCTCCCAGGGTTAGCATTACTTTTTTATGGAATTTCACCCAGGAGGTGGGTCTTGATAGCAGTCGGCTCTGAGTGTAAAAACTGAGATAGCTAGACATAGCTTACAGAGAAGGATTGGATGCCTATATAGGTTTCATAAAAAAACGGCTGTCTCAGGGTACACTGGCAGTGCAAGTACAGCGGTACAAACTCCTGCACTAGCTGGCCCACGCGGTCCGTGGACCTGGCAGGTAGTCAGGCTGCCTGGTCACTCGACCTACGCGTGCTCTATGTGCCGCCTTACACTACCGGTATTACCATATGCCATAGCATAACACTGAGCACCGAAGGCGTCCCACATTGGTGGAGTTTCTGGAGTTCAAATTGGCGAAGACTTTTGCAAGAGCTTCCTCACTGCGTTGGTGAAAACTGGCTATCTAGTGAGGGGGGCTTGAGTGATATATGACTTGGAACAGTTTTGAATTTGAATTGAATTTGACATGATTAGAGGGCCAAACCGTGTGCCTCACACATGTCTTGTGTGTTTTCTTTGTACAGTTCTACCTCAGTGTTTATTCTACCCCTTGTTGTATGACTTCTCATTTGTTAGCTTCTTACCTCTGCCACTGTTAGTGGTTGACATCTAGGTCATGGATTCAATTACCTAGCGCACCAAACGGTTGGTTGAGAGTTTGGGTTTGTCTGTCCTCGACACCCCTGATGTAATGGTTTTTTTTTGGGCTTTGGGGTGCTTATTCTTTATCACAGCAAGCACAGAGTCTCACACACACCCGTGGTGTCCAGTAGACTTCAACATGTAAAAGACACAGACGAAGACCTCTGTATGTATGTATGTTACAGTTCAGGGGAGGCCAAATAGGCTAAATGGACTTGCCCAACCGTAATAGGAAGGGCTTTTTAAATAAAAAGCCACTGGGAATGAGCCCCCAAACAATCGTTTGATGGGTGTGCACGGAGGGGGAGGGGGGTGGGGGGGGTGGGTGGGGGGAGGGTGGAGCAGCCTACTAGCTGACAGCATAACACGAATCCAATTCAATCCAATTTGACCCAACACAAGCCAATCCAAATCCAATACCAATCCAATCCAACCAACCCATCAACGCAATCCACCCAAACCCAAACCAACAAAACCAAAACCAAACAAACCTAAAACCAAACCAAACCAACCAAACCACCCCAACCTAATAACCAACCTACAAATTAGACAACCTTAAATAATCGAAACAAACCCACACCCAGCGGGCACAGGTAAGAATAGGTATAGAGACCAAATAACAACCATTAAAGAACAACAAACGAGGTAAGAAAATACATGACCAACAATCCACCAGGAAGGAAAGAACTTAACCAACTAAGCCAATGAAACATTTGAGATAGTTCCAACCTTAACCCAATCACAAACCAACGCAATCCAAACCAATCCACAACAACAGCCAACTTAACCCAAACAAACCCAACCCAACCAACGCAGAAGAGCAACCAACCAACGCCACCCAACCCAACCCAAGTCCAACGGAGGTAGGCAAAGCCCAACCCAATCCAACCCAACCCAACCAACAATTAAGGGTAACACCCAACCAACCCAACCATCGAACCATCGAGAAAAAAACAACACAACCCAACGGCCAACCAATCCAATCATGCCAACCAGATCCAATCCAATGCCAATCCAATCAATCCAATTCAATCCAATCCAATCCAAACAAACCGCAACCCAATCCAATCCAACAACCAACCGAAATTAAACCGCAACCCAACCCAACCCAGACCAACCCAACGCCAACCAACTCAACCCAACATGAGCCAACAACCCAACGCCCAACCCAATAAGCCAAGCCAAGCCAAGCCAAGCCAAAGGCCAGCCAAGCCCAACCCACCAACGCAACCCAACTTAACCCAAACTTAACCCAACTTAAACCAACCAACCAACAACACAACACAAACAACAACAACACAACACCCAACCCATCCCAACCCAACCCAACCAACCCAACCACCAACCAAATCCAATCCAATTCAATCCAATCCCAATCCCAATCCAATCCAATTCCAATCCAATCCAATCAACCCCCAACCCAACCCAAACCCAACCCAACCCAACCCAACCCAACTTAAAACCAACCAACCCAACCCAACCAACCCAACCCAACCTAACCCAAACCCAAAACCAACCAAACGCAACCCATCCCAAAACCAACCCAACCCAATCAATCCAATCCAATCAATCCAACCCAATCCAATCCAATCCAACCCAATCAATCCACCCACCCAACCCAACCCAATCCACAACCAAAAAACCAAACCAAACCAAACCAAACCAACCCAACTAACCCAAACCTAACCCAATCCAACCCAAGTCACCCAACCCAACCAACAACCCAACCCAACCCAACCAACCCAACCAACCAACCCAACGGCAATCCAATCCAACAACAAACAACCCACAACACAACCCAACCAACCCATCCAACCCAAACCCAATCCAATCCATCAATCCAATCCAATC